>WOUI01000049.1:0-132992 GCA_012184565.1 Aspergillus floridensis
CCCAGACCTCTCGGGGCCGGGAATTGGGGCGGGAGGCCACCCCCCTGAGCCCCCCGAGTGTGCCCTGTTTGCAGCTCCCCAGGGCCCCCCCCCCCCCCCCCCCAATTTGTTGAAGCTAACCCGATAGGGTAAGAACGCGGTGCGGGTCCTCGGAATCCAGCGCAATCAATCTTTCAAGGCCCCGATCTCCGTGTCATCTTCTCTCTTGCATGTAACATGATTGAACAGTCAACCCCCCCCCCCAGTACGAAAGAGGAATCTGTGATATGGGGATAGGATCTGGAAATCACTCAAGTAGTGGCTTTCAAGTTGCTCGAGGTCTTCAGGCACTTCCTGTATGATCGAGTCACAGAAGAGTATCATACAAAGTTACTACAATACAGCCAAATTTCAGATAGTATTTTGCATGCCAAGCTACTCCACAATCATATCCACTCCGATTAAGTGATTGTACCACATACCCACCTGCCTACCCATCAATCATGTCCTTGGCTCTCTGCGGAGGATGCACTGCAGCCGGGTCGTCCGACGAGCACCGCGACAGGTTCGCTGACTCTGTCGCATATTCCATATGACGGTGAGCCACATCCGAACCACTGTCCACTATCGTCATACTTGTTGCTTCGCTGCCTTGACTGGCAGTGCGGGTGCTGATCTGAGTTTCCGGCTTGGGTTTGGTGAAGGGGTCTTCTCCCGGTTGCTGCTGCTGCTGCTGCTCCTCTGGATTGATGATTCCCATCTCAACATACCGGTCCATCTCGTCCGTGTCTTTCTGGGTTGATTGTCTCCTAATCTCCCGAACAAACGAACGGCCCTTTGTCCACCAACTGGGTTTCCTCTGGCCAACGCCCATGTCGTCTGCGAGAGCATTATCGAGGTCACCGCGACGAGCGATTATAGCCTGGTCGTCGTTCAATTCACAGTGACCACAGATGTTGAACAATATTATCAGGAGGAGCGGGGGCGTATAACCCAGTCCGTAGATCCAACCGCCGCTGACACCATATCTCAACGGTGACACCGTCCAGTCATACGCAGATGCAATTGCATATCCGACTTTGAACCCGAGTAACACGAGGGCCACGAGGAATTGGGAGGGTGCGGCATTGAGGTAGAACATAAGCTGCCCCCAGGTACTCGTAGGGCGGATGCGGTAGCGGTACAGACTGTGCTCCAGGCTATAGCAGATAACGAGAACGCCACCCATGGCTAGGAAGCTAGCGATGCGCCATCGGATGTCCGTCGCGGCAGGTTTCGCATCCGCCAGCTGTTGCTCCAAGCTTCGTTGCATTTCGATCGGCCCCCAAGAGCGCGGCACGGTCAGGAAGAAGTTCGCGAGGGCTAAGCCGTAGAATATCATCGGGAGCACGAATTCTTGGCCTTGGCGGGTACTGGACTTGCTGAATGCGTAAGGGTCTCGATCGATGATCTGTCGCTCCTGCCACGAGCCCCTGGGGGTTGTCGCGGGTTAGAAAAGACCCGGGAGAGATGGATTCATGGACGAAGATCCTGCTTACCAGTGCCGAACAGCTTCCCACACGACCGCCATCATCACGGGGGTGAGAATGGTATAGAAGACACTCTGCAGAACCAAGGGACTGTTTACCACATAGTCCCGATCCACATCGATGCTCATGAAACAACTAATCGCTCCGCAGCCGGCAAGCACGAGCATCCAGATCCATTTGGCTCGGCGACCCAAGAGTCTCCACCGTCGATCATGCGGCAAGTATCGTCGCCCGTGTTTGCGCAAATTGATCAAGGTGAAGAAAATGGAGATCGAGAACATCAAGGCGAAGGCCAGGCCTGCTGCTGCATGGGAACCCATATCCCGAACGGGCGCATAGCACGAAACTCCCTTGATGACCGTCCCGTTCTCCGTCTGCATATGGGGCTTGAACTGGTTGAATGCAAGATAGCAATCCGTGCCATTGGAGAGCGTCCCGTTGCTGTAGAGCTTGTAGTGGTAAAGATCGAGGGCGGTGCGATTGAAGTGAACCTCGTTGATGAGTACATCGGTGGAGTTGGCCCCGGCCTCAAAAGGCACGACAGCGCGAACGTACAGTAGCGTCATGGCGTGGTCCGTTCAAGATAGGATGGCCCCAAGGCGAGAAGGCGATCGGCTTGGAGACTTACAAGTTCCCGAGCAGGGAGTGAGGCCGATAATCACCATCAGAATAATCGAGCAATCGGAGGGAACCGATGAGACCAGATGGAAGAGCGAGCTACAGCTGCTCGGGACGCGACGGAGCCATGACGGCGGCGGGACATCAGCGACAAGGTCGCATCCAGGGACGAGTCGATGATGCGCCGAGGACCCAAGCAACCCAATCAGAGTCTGGACCCTGGCTTTTGGGTTCGGGTCATGATCCGTCGAGCGAGGATTCAGAACTGTATCATAGTACATTCAAACTCAGTATACTTAAGGAGAGAGAATCAATTCTTGATGGAAAGACAACGGAGTGGAGGCGAAGGGACTGGCCGCGACTGGAGGCAATGCGACCGGTGACCGGTCTCCACCACGGTCGGGTCGCATCACCCATACCCCATTCGGGTTCAACATGGGGAACCAAAGAGCTCCACCACGAATACTCACATCTGCACCCCCAAGATATCACACCTATAGATATTATATCCAAGGATCAAGGAACAAATACGAAGGAACAAAAGGCCAACTAAGTCTCAGCAGAATCAGGAGAGCTACTATCAAGGACAACCACGGTAATAGCCACAAAAAGCTCACAACTGTCAGGAAGCAGCCCGCTACGAATCGATTCTACCATTTAAAGGCATACTCCCCAACAGCGCTCACGAAAACCCCTCACTCTAACTAACCTGCCCTCGGGATTTTCATACCAGTTCTTCATCCCGATGGGTGGAGGGCTACTCTGCCTTTTATCTGCTTGCGTCAAGCTAAGGTTCGCCCTCTCCACGGTTCGAACACAGGCCGGCGGCACCACAGCACGTCACCACCCCCGCTGCACCACCCGGCCTGCTGGTTACCGAGCCAAGACCTTTTTGGAATTATAGCCCAAAGGCTAGTAGCCGCTTTTCCCAACATATTCACGAGATATCGCCGAACCCCCCACACTTTGGAGGCTTGGCATGCTTTGCCAAGAATTTGCCCATCCTCGTCGTCTTTCGCTTGTTGTATACTGAGTAGTCGTCTATTTGCCGTAGTTGTCATCTTTGCTATCACCCAGTCGGTTCTATTCTATTTCCAGCGGGTGAGATGTTCCACGTGCTTTAGGTTCATTGTATGAGAAATAGCATGCTCGTGCCCAGTGCCTTCCATATCTACCCTCCTGCGGATCTAGCAAGTGCAGAATGGTACGGATAATATTTTTGTACTACTTGTACTACTACGGATGGAGGTAAGGTTTCAAAAAGATTCCTGAACAATTGCCTAATGTTGAAAGAGTGACGATAAAGGAGAAATGTTTAGAGTTAACGGTCGCTGTGGCGGCAGAGGAGACTGACTTCTCACGCGCCCTGCCCGGTCGGAATATTGCACAGGTGAGAAAGAAGTCTTACTGTAGGCTTGCCTTGGAGGCATCATAACCAACCAATCTTGGAAAAGGTGTGACGGAAGGAGTTTGTCCGGCTGTATTGAGTTAAATTGTACTCCAAATGAAAGAAGCACTGTCGGGTTGGAACAATCTTACCCCAAGCCAGCAAGCAAGCTGCATTGCATGCACGGTTGTTGGCATTGCGTTCCAGGCTAATTGCAAGCCCCACTCAAGCGGGCTGTCAAAGTGCTAGCCAAACCTGGGGGTTGATTGCTTATGCTGCAGGAATGCCTCCGCATGACGAAGCTTATTGCTCACGTGGTGCCCGTGCGCCGTGCTTTGCTGCATGCAGACTTGGTCCAGGAAAGGGGGCCCTCGTTGAAGGGAGAGTGCTTCGCTTTCATTCCCTCTCAAGCTCTTCTGCCCCTCGCATTGCATGACATGATGGTTTCTCACAAGGGTTTGGCTGGACGGAAACGAGACAGAGTAAATGACAGGGAGCAATGTGGGTAAGGACAAGATTGAGATGATTTCATTCCACCAATTAGTACACCGACCGACTTCCTGTGCTCTGCCATTGCATGAACGACCATTATGCCGTGACGAATACATCCAAGCGAGCTGCAAGCTGCCCTGCAAACCTCCTCATCTAGCACCGGATCACTCTAGCTGCAGAGCTGCCGAACGGCGGATCAAGCCGCGAGCCCCTCAATGTTATTACTTTGGCTGGTGGAATCGTCATCAGTCCGAGCCGTCTCCGGCCTCCCAGTACTGCTAGAGCCAATTGCCAGCAATGCGTGTGCCGCAGGGGTACGGTATCTTCATCGCCAACCCAATCCTCCTCGAGACGAGCCCTGACCGCAACCCCGACGGCCAGCCATGATTTTCCCACCATTTGGCATGTATATCGTCAAATTACAGAGATACAGACGAATCTCCCAGCCTGGCAGGTATCATGTCCTCGCGCCGGCAAACCATGCTGAAACTGCCGGTTCATGGGGTTTAATCTAAACAATAATCCCACCACGGAAATTCACGGCGCGAGTTTAGGAACTATATCCGTCGCTTCCCAGCAGTATTTAAGGCCAACATCTAAGCCTTCTGTTCAAGAAAAGCCAAGTCGACTAAAGACGGGCAATCGAAAGCTTGGTTTTCCTTGTTATCACTCACGTTGTTTCTTCCGACCATGATCATCAACTCAGCCGTTCTCTTTTCGCTGGCCCTCGGGGCCATCACCGTCAGCGCCAACCCGGCCCCTGAGCCCCCTGCGATCACCGCAGCGCCCAAGGTGGGCGATTTAGAGAAACGTGCGACCACCTGCACGTTCTCGGGCTCCAACGGTGCCTCCTCGGCGAGCAAGTCGAAGACCTCCTGCTCGACCATCATCCTCTCCAGCGTGGCCGTCCCATCCGGCACGACCCTGGACCTGACTGACCTGAACGAGGGAACCCACGTACGCATTCCCCTCCACTTTTCACACTTCCTCCGTACACTAAATGAATGTCACACCAGGTCATCTTCGAAGGCGAAACCACCTTCGGCTACGAAGAATGGGCCGGCCCTCTGGTCTCCGTCTCCGGCACCGACATCACCGTGACCGGGGCCAGCGGGGCGTACCTCAACGGCGACGGCAGCCGCTGGTGGGACGACGAGGGCTCGAACGGGGGCAAGACCAAGCCCAAGTTCTTCTATGCGCACGATCTGACCGACTCGGTCATCAGCGGCATCTACATCCAGAACTCCCCGGTGCAGGTGTTCAGTGTGGACAACTCCAACTACCTGACCCTGGAGGACATCACCATCGACAACACGGACGGAGACGATGACGGGGCCGCGAACACGGACGGGTTTGATATTGGTGACAGCACCTACATCACCATCACCGGCGCGAACGTGTACAACCAGGATGACTGCGTCGCTATCAACTCGGGCGAGGTACGTCCGAATTACCCCCAACCTCCCGCTTCTTTCCAAGGAAAGATCAACCAGCAACTAACTTGAACGGTGCAGAACATCTACTTCTCCGGCGGCGTCTGCTCCGGCGGCCACGGCCTGTCCATCGGCTCCGTCGGCGGCCGCAGCGACAATACCGTCAAGAACGTGACCTTCTACAACTCGGAGATCAAGAACTCGCAGAACGGTAGGCCTTTCCCTGCTAAAAAAAATAAAAATAAAAATAGAAAAGAGTCAAATCCCGCATAAGCTAATAATCGCAGGCGTCCGCATCAAAACCATCTACGGCGACACCGGCTCCGTCTCCGAGGTGACCTACCAGGAGATCACGCTCTCCGAGATCACCGAGTACGGGATCATTGTGGAACAGAACTACGACGACACCTCGGAGGCGGCCACGACGGGTGTCCCGATCACGGACTTCGTCCTGGATGGCGTGGAGGGCACCGTCGAGAGCACCGGTACCGATATCTACATCGTGTGCGGGTCGGGCAGTTGCTCCGACTGGACTTGGACGGATGTGAGTATCTCGGGCGGGAAGACGAGTTCTTCGTGCACGAATGTGCCCAGTGGGATTAGTTGTTAGTCTTTGAGGGGGTTGAGAGGGTTGGGGGGGTGTGGTGGTAGGGGTGGATGGGATGGTGTATATACTGTAGCAGAGTGGTATTATTCGGGGGTGTTGAATTTCAGGTCGTGCGTTGAGGATTCTGCCTTCGTTGCGTACTGGAGAGTCTTCATGGAAAATTCTTGATAGGTGGCAGTTGAACAAGTAAATGAAGAGGAGACAACATTGATCGGTGCCTGGGGGATCTTGATGCGGAAGGGAAGGTGATTTGCGAATCCATGATTTGACAACGACCCTTTGTCTGGTGAGCTGCGAGGATTGTTCGGTACCTAGATTTGGAACATCCATCACTTCACGCATATCATGTAGAACGGCTAGGGACCGGGGTCTCGGCCAAAACCATTCCAGCACATCTATACACATTGCGCTTACTCTTCAAGCCCCGACGGCGCTTACTCTCTCAGCCGAGCATACATCATCATGATCATCATCATATTCCATGGTCCTGTCAAACTTTTATCTAAGCCCAACCCCAACCCCAACCCCAATCTACTGCAACCGCTGAATGACCTTGATCAGATCCGCCGACACCCCCATGGCAGTGACATCGCCACCGGCACCGGCACCCTGCACGATCAAGGGGTTAGCGCCGTACCGCTTGGTGTAGAAGCTGATAATGTTGTCGCTGCCCTTGAGGCCGGCGATGGCGCTATCCTTGTCGAACTTCTCCAGGCCGACGCGCACCTTCTTGGCGCCGACATCGACGCTACCGACGAAGCGCACGACCTTGCCCTCCTTCTCGGCCCCCTCTTTGATGGCGGTCATCTGGCCATCGAACTCGGGCAGCCGCTTCATGAACTCGGCAATGCCCTCCGCCGTAGACGGCACATCGGCCAGCTCCTTGGGGATGAGCGACTCGATAGGGAAGGAGTCGGGGCTCTGGACCTCCAGGCCGGCAATGCGGGCGAGGATGGTCAGCTTGCGCGCGACGTCCATGCCGTTCAGATCATCGCGGGGATCGGGCTCGGTGTAGCCGAGCTCCTTGGCCTGCGCGACGACCTCGCTCCACTTGGCGGAGCTGGCCGCACCCACGGGCGCGAACGTGTTGAAGAGGAAGGACAGCGTGCCGGAGAAGACACCCTCGATGCGGGTCACCTCGTCGCCGGTGGCGACCAGGTCGCGCAGCGTCGAGATCACGGGCAGGCCCGCGCCGACGGTGCTCTCGTGGTAGACGAGGGCGTTGCCCTCGGCCGCCGCAGCGAAGATCTCCTTCCACAGGCTCAGGTCCGACGAGAAGCCCTTCTTGTTCGGGGTCACGATCGAGATCCCCCGGCGCAAGAAAGTCGGGTACGACGACGCCAGCGCCGGGTCGCTCGTGTTGTCCACCAGAATCGACCGGCCCGGTGCCGAGGACAGGTATGCCGCGATCTCATCGGGAGTCAGCGCCCCGGACTTGGTCAGCTGCGGCTCCGCCGAGGCGGTCTTCCAGTCCGCCGCGGGGATGGCCGGCGTGTAGGAGGGCGTTGGCGAGAGGAGCGTCTGCGTCGACCGCGCGAGGAGGATCAATTGCGGGGCGTTGGGCAGGCGCGCCAACTGGCTGAGGAAGGAGGTTCCCACGCCTCCGACGCCTGGTTGTAGATGGGCTTGTCAGTATGGGTGGGCACTTTGCTTGTGGTGAGGGGGAGGGGTGGCCGTGTTGGTGGGGGGAGGAGGGGCCGAGCAGGGGACATAAAGTGCATTCGTCGTCGTGAAGTATAGGTGGTTTGCTTTCCAGGCTACTTACCAATAACACCGAGATAGATAGGAGCAGGCATTATGAGATGATCAATGGGTCTGTTTCTGGGTGATATCCTGAAGCAGCAGGAAGAGGGGAGAGGAGAAGACCGAAGCAGCTCAGCTTTAGAAGCCGCTGCGGGGCAGCGCTGACTCATCGTCCTATATCGGCGCACGCCATGTGGCTTGGCAATTAGAGTGGCGCAAGTGCAGTCAGCAGTAACAGTACATGATGTCCTATATTTATGAGAAAACCTGTATAGCAGTACTGTGCGTGACTCTAACTCTTGGAATCACTTTGCATACTTTAAGAACATCTAAATATGACGGTGCAGACTTGTACCGTCGGAGTCGATAACCTCATCAGCAAAATATATTTCGAGCGCTCTTGGCATGTTTCGCATCACCAGCATGAGTTACTACGCATTAAAAACAAAGTCTTTGAGAGCAGGAAGCCTCAGCTCATCTTGTTCCTCAGGATCTCTTTGTGGTCGATACTATTCTGGGCGTATCTTGTTCGACTCTGGGCGACTATTCTGGGCGTATCTTGTTCGACCGCTTGGGGTGCCATTATCATGACACAAACAACAAAGACAAACATGATATACCATCGAACCCACGAGCAGGTTGATCTTTGATCATAAACCTGGAAAAAGCATTCTGTATATACGATCCTTAAGTATTGCATTGTATTGTTCTACTTTCCAATGTCTACAGCCATAAAGCGATGTGTCAAGCTGGCGTTAAAGGACTCGAGCTGTACTTATCCTTCATAGTTGCCCACAGTGACTACTAATACCTCTCGCAAAGCATTCACCGTGACCGCCACTATCTGCATCCTTTACTTTATATAGAGAAAATTATACTTTGGGCAGAGATCCTATACTGAAGATACTGTACTCAGACATGACCGAAGACAACACCAAAACGAAGCAAAGGGCAAAGACTCCACCCGCCAAGGTAAGCTCACGCCGCGTTCTGCTCTACGCACAGAAACTCAACGATTCCTCGATAAGTCCCTCACCATTATTCCTAACGATCACACAGAAACGACGAACTTCCCAAAGGCAAGAATACACAATCCCCCCACTAGAGGTACCCTCCAACAGCATCCCCTTCGTAACCCGCCCCTGGTGCGCCATCAACGGCGGCAAAGGCACCCCCCTCCCTCGACAACCCCGGAAAGGAAACCAGAGTCTACTGTGGACCGTGCCATTCGGCTACCGCCCCGAAGATGGGGCCTTTACCGTGACCGATGAGCTACTCCAGACACATCTGATGAGATTGTACGCCCAGATCCAGCGGTTCCGGGAACGATACTCATGTAGCCCGGAGGCGATCACGCAGTTGGCGCCCATGAAGAAGAAAGCAATCCTCCAGCATCTGGGGTCCTTCTGTCGGTTTAGGGACTGGCCCTCGATTAACAAGATGCTCAGCGCTAGATCCTATGAGCGGTTTCTGAACAAGTTGCTGGAGACGGTGCTGGTGAAGCAGTGCTTTGAGAAGGTCATCTCAAATCCGTTCTTCTATGTGGCGCCGTCGGTGGCGGTCGATGACGCTGGCGGTTCGTCCTGGTCGTTTGGCGCGGAGCTTAGGGGTCTGTATGAGATGCTTTTGAGGGGTGAGTGCGTAAAGTTGTTTGTTTCGAGGTCCAAGAAGACGTATACTGAGGGCTTATGCTGACGAAAGGTTGTTGATGGTGCCAGTGAATCGAGCCAAGGCTCACGAATGGCGGCAGATGCTGACGCACCTCCTGCAGGCGGATTATCATGCAGGATCGGACGATTGGCGGGTGGCCTTCGCGGCTAGCGAGAGCCTAGAGGCGGCCTGTCAGAGCTTTGCTCAGAGCATGCTGGAGGAATGTGAGGCGCTCCGCGTGCTTCTACAGGACTTGAGGGATAGCGAAGGCATTGATAACCGATGCCGGGACCTGGTTGAGATCTTTCGACTCGCGGCGGAGCTGTCGGTGGGATTTGCGGCAAGTAAGGACGGGTTCGTGTTCCATTTGGAGGTTGAGCATGTTCCGCATACATTTGCGCTGATGCGTGAGAGAGTCGTAACCAAGAGTGGGGCTTGGAGGGGAGTTGAGGCCTTCAAAGGCCGGCGTCCGGTTCTCGTTCGGCATCCGCTCATCGAACGTTCTGTCTTGCTTGGAGAAGCTCAGGTGAGCGGTCGGGGGAGGCGTAGGGAGGAATGGCGGATGACGAACGAACACAGCTTTGATTCGGAGGAAGAACTCGATCGAAGACTTGATTGGCATATGCCAATGTTTGCTGTGGGTGACTCGCACCTTACCCCGGTCTATCATGGCGATTACCTTTTCGTGAAGGAATAGGTGCTGGACGAGCTTTTGGTGTAGGATTAGCCTACAGTTTACATCCCGCTAGGGTTCCGTGCGGCGTTCTTCAGCGACATCCTTGATCACCGTCAAGTGGCTTGTGAGTATATTAGTCTATGAAATGTAATCCATCTCGACGATAGTGATGGTACAAGAAGTGGATCTCGTGTCGTAAGACAGCTGTTCGGTTTCCTCTTCAGAGAAAAGGACTGAAGGATCTAGTGCCTTCGCGCAAATTCCCGAAAGCCAACAGGTCGTATTAGTTGGAATGGAGCCAAGCCTGCAACTCGAGTCCCATCCACAATGTCGGAGAGGTCTCATTCAATTGCCCCATCGAATGACGGAACATGCTTTTTGAAGCATTGACCCTATATCGATTGTGTGGCAACAGATCTCATTGTCGAAGACGAACTGTCGAAGCTGGAGTTGCGCCAGAGGCGCGGTTTGGTGTGACCTCGAGTGAAATGAGATATCAAGTTCTGTGACTCCTCATCACCTCATATCTGTATCCTCATTCTCCTGCCCATTACCACTGCTATCCCCGCCTCTGGCACCTGCATCCTTCCCTCCCAACGTCGCCGCCCCGGGTTGTATTTGTTGCTGCTGCTCACCGGCGGCAGCCGAAGCCGAAGGGAAACTCAAATACTTCCAATCCTCGATCTCCTCAATAATACACTTGAGCCGATCCCTGATACTCTCCACCGCATACGTCCCCAAGATCAGCCTCAACGGCGGGTACGAGCAATGCCCAAGCTGCCAGACCAGATGCGCCGCCTTGACCGCACTTGCCGGCTGCTTATCCCCCAGCCACATGAGCATCCGCTTGGCATGCGCCGCGGGCGAGGTGGAGACATTATACGGCTCGCTCGGCGGCTTGACCAGGAAATGCCCATACAACGGCAGCGGGGACGCCAGATTATGTTCATTCGTACCCATGCCCCCGCCGCCGCCGCCGCCACCAAACAAACCCCGATGTATATGATCCGAAACCAAGTCCCCGGTGTCATCCCGCCGCATATGACCCGGCTCGACCAGGGTGGTTTTGATATTGAAATGGTCCACCTCGTAGAGCATGCTCTCCATGAGCCCCTCGACGGCGTACTTGGACGCGCAGTAGGGCCCCAGGCCAGGGACGCCCAGCGCACCCGAGGTCGAGCTGAAGATGAGGTAGCGGCCGGCCCGCCGCTCGCGGAAGTGCGGCAGCGAGAGCTGGATAATGTTCAGGGTGCCCGTGAAGTTGGTCTCGAACTGGTCCCGGATGTCGTACTCGTCCTGGTCCTCGCAGGCGCCGATCACCCCGTACCCGGCGCAGTTGGCGATGATGTCGATGCGGCCGAAGCGCGCGATCGTCCGCTGGATGACCTGCTTCACCGTCTCGCGGGCGCGCACGTCGCACAGCAGGCCCAGGCAGTTCTCGTGCTCGGCCTCGAGGTCGCGCATCGCCTCGGGGCTGTTCTCGAAGGTCCGGCCTACGGCGGCGACGAGGTCATCGCGGCTGAGGGCCGTCTTCACGAGGGAGCGGCCCATGTGGCCCGTCGCGCCGAAGATGAGCCATACGAGCGGTCGCGGCGGGTTCTGCGGTCCGGGCGGGTCGGTGGTTGAGGGGAGTTGGAGCTTCGGTTCCCGGGTTCCTGGGGTGGTGGCAGCGGAGGGGGAGATGGGGTTGGTGGAGGATTTCGGAGGGGAGGCGTAGAGATCCATGGAGGATGCAACACGAGGTCGTCGCTCTCCTCGTGATGACAAGAACAGAAGCTCCTTCATTCTGCTGTATTTTCCCCGGACGCATTCCCCGCAGCTGTCCGATGGTCACGTGACAACACTCTTATCGATCACTGATAAAGAAGGTCCCTCGTTGGTCTGGTTCAGCTGCCAGTAACATACTGCTTATATATTACAACATAGCAGGAGGTTTGACGAACCTTGAGGAGCATTGTCTACATCTCACTTAATCATAAAACGATGTAACAGGGTGATACGCAAATAGGTGTTATAGTATTCTATAAAAGTGGGATGATAAATAGGACAAACAGCTGTTATATGCCATAGAAACATTAGTATCATCAGAGGCAGTTATGGAGGCCAGACTGCATTCGAGTGTTTTGTTGAATAAGGTCCTAACCCACTAAGGGGGAATAGTGCTTCGCAGTACCTATGAGTCAAGATCACTACGATACCTTTCTGGCACGCACTTATTCAGCCTCCTGTGGCCCTCCTTCATACATAATTGAAAAGCACATTTGTGGAATATAGACTCCAGTAAGTTCTACGTAGATTCTGTGACTGAGTGTCAAGTGAGACTACGTCACGGCCCGCGGCCCGCACGGCCTTTGGGCCGCCACGGGCCATGGCCCTTACCCTGTGCCAACGCATGCATGACTAACTAGCTTGGCCGATATCTCGTGTATAAAGGAGCGCTTCTCTGTCTTCTCGGGCAGTTTTCTTCTAAACTGACATCAACTTCTGGAAAAGCTGTGGTCTCTCGTTTGTGTACCGAGGTTTGTACCTGTGTATAAGGAAGTGGATCCTGAGACTAGCACGACGCTACGAGGTTCGGAACGGGCATCAATACTGTACATACATCAACTGTACATCGCGCAATATGACATCAGTTTCTCAAACAACTCTGATTCCATGGCTAAAGACAGCTAAAGGGAACGAAGGTTTGGGGAAGGGGCCGAAGGCTCGCAACAGGAAGCGATCGCGAGCCCTGGGTAAGGGATTCCGGGAGAAGGGGAGATGGAAGGTGAACGCGAAGGTGAACGCGAAGGTGAACGCGAAGGTGAACGCGAAGGTGAACGCGAAGGTGAACGCGAAGGTGAACGCGAAGGTGAACGCGAAGGTGAACGCGAAGGTGAACGCAAAGGTGAACACGAAGGTGAACGCGGAGGTGAACGCGAAGATGAACGCGAAGGTGAACGCAAAGGTGAACGCGGAGGTGAACGCGAAAAGCAAGCGAGAGGAGAAAGAGAGGGAGAGAGAGGAGATGAGTATCCAAACACCCAATGAGGAAGACGACAAGGGTCGGTCTAGATGGGCTGATTGTGTGGAAAGTGCATGTGCACGACTCCTCTTATTGCAGTTGGAGGAAAAACCCTGCGGATCCCAACAGGTATGATCTGGGAGTTGAAAACGGACTGTATGAGGGTTGATGGGGACTTGATGAGATTGGCTCAATGTGTTTGAAACTCGGTCAGTGATTCTCACTTTGCACTGAGTGGTGAGCGAGGGGTTCTTTGAACGCGTTCAATTGTTATTCGACGCGTCTGGGGGAAGTGTCTTTCATTGGTTGATCGCGAAGCGCACTTTATCTGCTGCGGTGTCACAAACCATGGATTCTGTATCATGGATGCTTGCTGACCTTGCTGCTGGTGGTTTAAGTTGATTTGGAGTTGTGTCTTTTCTGTTTGACATTATGTTTCTTTGTGCTTTGACTTCTACTGGATCCTCGTGTTTTTTGTTTGCTTGCTTTGGATTTATATACAGATTGGCAAATCGATAAGAGTCGTTTCGTATTTGTCCACGGGCCACGTATCCCAGGCTACGATCCGAGAGGCACTTATATCATATACAGTGTAGAGGACTTGAGCTCTAACGAGTCGTCTAGCCAGTACAAGCTGAAGACAGCGCCCAACTCTTACCGAGGACAGTACATAAAAGCATCATTCACTATCGCCCCGTCTCGGCTAGACCCGCTCGGAGACGGCCGATGTGGGGACCACCGCAGGGTGGCCGGAACGAGTATATCAGTATCCTATTGGGATCGGAACGCCTTTTTCTTTTGTACTAAGATCAAAAACCAGCTCTATTCCCTCCACTTCCCCATAATCATCAGTTCCATTCCACAACATTCACAACCATGTCCACCTCCCTCCCCGCCCTCGCAACCCTGACGTCAGAGCCCCAAGACCGCCAATTCCAAGTGCTGGACACCCTCTTCGAGCCGTCGCCCGAACTGCACACCCTCATGGCGCCCGTCCTCGCCCACCAAACCTTCGACAGCTACACGAGACTGATCGACGCCGTCGGCGGCCGCATGTCGGCCCTGTCCGTGGCCAACTCCTCTAAGGACCGCGAGATCCTGTACGGGATCCTGGGCTCGCATCCCCGGCTGGGACGGCCCAAGGCCGGCCCGACGGAGCATCTGAGCGAGCTCAGCAGGAAGGAGCAAGCGCAGCTGAACACGGGGGCGGAGGAGCAGGCAGAGCGACTGCGGGTCTTGAATGCCGAGTACGAGGAGAAGTTCCCGGGGTTGCGGTTTGTGTACGTTCTTTTTTTCAGATGGGTGTGGGTTTTCTGGAGTTAGAGGGGGGCTAATCGATTGGTTTAGGACCTTTGTTAATGGGAGGGATAGGGATGTGATAATGGAGGAGATGCGGGAGAGGATTGCTAGGGGGGATGTGGAGGTGGAGGTTGAGGAGACTATTCAGGTATGTTGGCGGGGATAATCCTGTGGTGGAGGGATGCTAATTGCATATTGTAGGCTATGTGTGATATTGCGAAAGATCGCGCGCGGAAGTTGGAGTAGGGTTGGCTTATCTTGTTGAATGTTGTTGAAATGCAACTCAGTGTGGGGTCACCGATCATTTCTCAATTTGAAATACGCCTGTTACTTTTTGCACTATAATAATGCGACGACATGACTAAGAATGTATTGGGTCGTTCGACGACTGACAACAGCAATGGGGATGACAAGCTCTCTTTAGATCTATATACACGCTGGTTCCCAGGTCCCACCAAAAATGTGGGTAATCTATTCCATCACTCTTAACTGTGGCATCTTATTTTCCGAACGCCTCCTTCTGCTCCGGCACCAAGGTGATCATCTCACCCTTCTCAACCGCCGACCGTAGGTTATTCAACACCAAAAGCTCCATCTCCCGCTGCGTCTCGTACGTCATGGTACCAATGTGCGGCAGCAGCATCACCTTAGGGTTGCTGACCAAGCCCGGCTCAATCTCAGGCTCATTCTCGTAGACATCCAGACCGGCAGACAGAACCTGTAATTATTAGCACGTAACCCAAACTTCCCTCAAGGTGGTATATTACCTTGCCGGATTCGAGCGCAGCAACCAAGGCCTTCTCGTCAATCAACGCTCCACGGGCCGTGTTCACGATCACAATCCCGTCCTTCATCTTCTGGAACTCCTTCTCCCCGATAATGTGACGGGTCGACGCATTGAGCGCCAGATTCAGACTCAGAACATCGGAGGTGGCCAGCAACTCATCGAAGGAGACATACGTAGCGTCTCCCTCGAGCTCCGGAGACAGCCGTGACCGGTTGTGGTATTGGATCTTCATGCCAAAGGCTCTTGCACGGTTGGCCATTTCCTATCCTCCCAGGTCAGCAACCCCAGCTCGTTTCGTCTTCCCGGTAATGACAGCAACTCACGCGACCGATGCCTCCCATGCCCAGAATACCCAAAACCTTACCCTGGGGATCACGGCCAAGTCCCGTTTGTCCTAGGAATTTCCCTACTTGAATTAATATCTGCATCAACCTTCACACCCCTCGAGTGCAGGATGACCTACCCTCGCGCAGCGAAGAAATCGGAATATAAGCCTGGCGCAGCGCGCCGATCATCAAGAAGATCCCCACATCTGCTGTGGCGTTGTTGACCGCGACGGGGGTGCTGGAGACGGCGATTCCTAAGCCCCGGTCTTTAGCAATTGATGCCTACCAGCAAGTGTGGGAAAAAATACCTTTCTCTGTGCATCCCTTGACATCGATGTTATCGTAGCCCGCCCCGTTGTGGCAGATGTATTTGAGGGACTTGGGAAGGACGGAGAGCAGCTCTGCGTTGAAGGGGCCGGTGAACTACCCATGCATTAAATGTTGGTATGTTTCATGGAAAGATCCGGGGAGGAAAGATCGTACCTTGGTGGAGGTATTCGAGCGGTAGATCGCGACCACATCGTCGTATTGGCCCTCCTTGCAATTGTGGATGAAGTCGTCGCGGGTGCCCTCGGGGAATTCCTAGATCGAACGCATTAGATCCGTTGTCGCCTCGGTGGTTGCATGCGCTTGATTACGGATTGCACATAGGGTCTCACCTTGAGGGTCAGAATGGAGGATAGGTCTTCCCATTCCTTGCGGGAATGGGTGATTGCACCGATCAATAATGCGGCGGGCATGATGTCAGAGTTGGAGGGCTGAAAGAGGGGTGTGCGCGGGGTAATTAAATATTGGTGGAAGAAGTTGCGAGATGCGATTGAGGATGAAGAGAAGAGAAGAAGACTTGAAGGAGAGGAGGAGAAATGCAAGATTAGAAAGTTAACTTAACTACTGAGCTCAAGAGCCACATGTGATTATTCATTAATCTATCTCGCAATGACCCCATCGCAGCTTTGCCTGTTTCCTTCCTATTCAGTCAAGTTCCAGCAACTGCTGGCTGTTTTGGTTGTCTTGCTCCAGCGATCGCGTGGGGGTTGTGTTGCGTATTACCTCCGGGTTACAGTACTGAGACAGAACTGTATTTCACTGGGGACAAAGGCAGTCCTTTTGTCCAAGACACTTCAAATTGTTTTCTCACTTGAATCTCTGAGTAATTATAGCTGTAGCTAGGATTTAACGTGCTTGTCTAGCTATCTTTCCTCTGTTCCTCGTGTTAATGCTAGACTGTCGTGTATTTTGCGAGTGTGTCAAGAAGATACTGATACTGTACTATACATCCTCTATGCGCGGATAATACGTCGGCTATTGAAGAGACGGGATCAAAACCCGACGCGGAGAAAAGTCCGGGCTGACCCCACGCCGGGTACCGCTTCAATTCCCAATCCCCTCATCTCTCCACTTGAGTCAAATTAAAGCATGAGTGCTCCTCCCCTCCTCCCATTCCAGTCTAGAGACACTCTCACGTTCCTCAAACAAGTCTCTGACTGAGCTCACCATGGCTACCCCAACCACCACCACAGCGCTCGTCCTTCACGGCGCCAAAGACCTTCGTCTAGTAAGTGCTATCAACTATATCCAACCCCGCATTTCCCATCACAACAACATCCACCACCCAGTTGAACCGCAGCTAACCACCAGCGCAGGAATCGCGACCCCTCTCCCCGCCCCAAGGCAACGAAGTCCAAGTCGCCGTGCGCGCCACCGGCCTCTGCGGCTCCGACCTCCACTACTACAACCACGGGCGCAATGGCGACTTCGTCGTGCGGGCGCCCATGTGCCTGGGCCACGAGTCCTCCGGCGTGGTGACGGCGGTCGGGCCCGAGGTGACCAGCCACCAGGTGGGCGACCGCGTCGCGATGGAAGTCGGCCTGCCGTGCCGCCAGTGCGCCCTCTGCCGCCAGGGCCGGTACAACATCTGCCTCAACATGCAATTCCGCAGCAGCGCCAAGGTCTTCCCGCACCTGGACGGCACGCTGATGGAGCTGACCAACCACCCGGCGGACCTGTGCCACAAGCTGCCGGAGAGCGTCTCGTACACCGGAGGCGCGCTGGTCGAGCCCCTGGCCGTGTGCCTGCACGCGATCCGGCGGTCGCGGCCCCCGACGCGGGACCAGGTCGCCCTCGCGCAGTCGGTCGGCGAGAAAACCCCGGCGCTGATCTTCGGCGCGGGGGCCATCGGCCTCCTGCTGGCCGCCGCGCTGGCCGTCTCCGAGAACTTCTCCTCCATCCTGGTCGCCGATATCGATGCCCCGCGGCTGGCGATCGCCGAGTCGCTGGGCCTGGGGCTGAAGACCGCCCTGATCCCCAAGGCCGACCCCGCCAGCTCGCCGCCGCCCCCCAAGGACGCGCCCCACGCCGAGCAGACGACGTATGCCCTGCAGAACGCGCAGCGGGTGGCCGCGGCGCTGAAGGAGGCGGACGGTGCGACGTCGGGATTCGCCCGCGTGTATGACTGCACGGGCGTGCCGGCCTGCGTGCAGGCCGGCATCTATGCTGCGGCTTCGGGTGCGGTGCTGGTGCAGATCGGGATGGGTAACCCCATCCAGACCCTGCCGGTGGGCGCGGCCGCCCTGCGCGAGGTCGATATCATCGGGGTCTTCCGGTATGACGGCTATGCGTACCCCGCTGCTATCGCGCTGATGGCCAGCGGGAAGTTTGATACCGTGGAGCAGCAGGTTGTGACGCACCGGGTCAAGCTTGCGGATGGGGATCGGGCCTTCTCGCTGGCGGGTAAGGGTGTCGATGAGGAGGGTAAGCCCGTCGTTAAGGTCGTTATTGAGAGCTGACCGGGCATGTTTTTTTTTTTCCCTGTTTGATTTGTTGTATGTTATATTATGATTATACCCGGGAGATGGTGGGGCATGAAGAATTATGATAATACGAGCGGTTGTGGTGCTACGATGCATGGTGGTGTAGATGTTTGCATGGAGGATAGAGACTATCATAGCTGTCAATCAGTTTGAGCCTACCCAGGTAATGATAGAATGAACCAAAGTGATTTGATATTCTCGATCAACTCAAGATGTCGTGGATTCGTATTACTGCCCAGATGATTAGATCGCTAAGGCTGAATACCTTTAAAAGACAACGAAATGGAGAAGAAAAGGCAAGTGACACGCCCGTGACCGTGTTGAGGCCTTGTTTTGCTGCCTGGGGCGTGGATGATAGGTAGTAGATCCTCAAGTCCTTAGCTATACGCGGCTCGGTTTCCCGCCATGGGGGTTTTGGGTGCAAACTCTAGTCCTGGCAGTCTTTGCCCCTCCCTTTTCGAGGGATTTGTGTCATTGATGTGTCATGGAAAAGGATGGATGAGGAATGCGTTGGTGTGACGAATGGCCTGCCTCAAAATCACAAGCCCACATGGGCTGTGCACAGTCGTGTGACGTTTCGCAGTGAGCGACCCCCATCAGGATCTCCCGAGAGCAACATACTTCGAGTAAGTTGTCTCGTGCTCTCTTCACCAAATGCTAGAGGTAACCACTTCAGCATAGATGATAGCCACGATGAGTACCAGATTCCGATCCTCCACAATCTGATTTGCCAAGCCGTTACATTCTACCAGTCGCAGCAGTTGAGTGGTCATCTTGCGCGCCGTTCACCCGTCCGCAGCGCTGGTCACCCAAGAACTTTCGAGAAAGCCCCTAGAATGCTCTCGCACCTAGCCCTGCGCATTTTCCCTCTACTACGCTCGGACCGCCCTCGTTGATACAGCATTGCCAGAGATCTGCGTCGACCGATCGAGAGTCGCGCTTTTATTTCAACCTCAATGTAAGCCCGATCAGGGTAGCATACGCCCCGATACTCAAGGCCGTGAGGATCAACACCGCATTCCCACTGGTCCGGAATTTGTGCCGGTTGATCCCATCCTCCCCGAGCTCTGAAAAGAACTGCTTGTTGCCCTGCTGGCGGCGGTAGAGGCCGATCATGAGCACGCCGGTGCCGTAGATGGCGAACAACGCGCCCGTGCTGTAAAACTCGCTGGTGAAGATCTTCAGGACGACGAGAGCGAAGGAGAACTGCGAGAGGGCGGTGCGGACGTAGGCGCCTTCGAAGGTGCGCTGGGCGGCGCGGACTTCCACGATCTCGTCGGAGGTGAGTGCCACCGTGCGGGCACGGTGCATACGCAGGCGGTAGCGATCTGCCGCGCGACGCTGTGAGTATTCGTTGGAATCAGCATGCGACCAGCCACTTGTCATCGAAGGACGAGGATTAAGAGGCCCGGGTTAGTTTTTTGACGCACCTCAAACATTTCGACGCGTCATACAGGGTGTCTGATGTGGTTCGTCGGTGGAGCAGGGCGAAGCGCGGATAAGAGTGAGTTGTGCCAGCAACAGCTTCCCGACGTCAGAGTCGTCTCTTGTTGTTGGCAGACCGAAATTTTTCAAGGGGATTCTGAACGCATTCTCTTTTGAACTGGAAAGAGTGTCAGCTGGTTGACCGCCGAGTTTCTTTTTCTCTTGTTGCCGCTCACGTGGACCAGCTGCAGCTGGAAGTGGCTTAGTTTGGAAGACGCGATATTGCATCAGGCCATCTTCAGCAACACGTCGCGAAATTGGACAGTGTTGGGCATTTTTTGGCGACTCTTCAGATGCCACAGATTCGTGCAGAGTGAAGTTCAAGCTGGTATAGAGACTTTCTGAACTAGTTACATCGGCAAGTAGCCCTGAGGATTCGTGGTTGGAGTTGTGTAAGTCAGAAGTACTGCAGTAACTAACAGAGTTAACTGGGAGCGGGAAGCGATGATATCAGCCTACCGGGTTTCTCCACCAATGACGACTCTCCCTTCTCTAATCCTCAACGCCAGAACCCGTCGGCTATCGAGATTACCCAATTCGGTCAGAGAGCCACCGCCTCCCCCATCTTTTGAACCTTATAACGCTTATCAGCCCGCTGCTATCGGTCTTCAATGAGCCGATCAACTTCCTGCTCGGTTACTAAAATGGGGGTCTGGACATTGCAGTGCATGGATTGCTTGGCCTGCAACTGCATGCCGGTCCGACTCTCACTCCTTGGCTACGCTGCCTTGTCTCCTCACTTCTCCTCTTCTTCTGCTTCCTCCTCTCTTTCCTTCTCCGCATTCTGCTCATCTTATTGTCTCTCATTCTCAATCCGATAGCTGAGCTCTGCGATCCGTTAAGATGAGCAAGGTATTCGATGCGGCGGAAGGTATGTTGGATAGCGACTCATCACGATACACTCAATCGTGCTTCACATGAGCAATGGTTAAATGAAGGCTAACGTCCCTTTAGTCGCAAAACACAATACCGCAGAGAGCTGCTGGGTGATTCTCTACGGAAAAGTTTATGATGTATGAGCAGCCCCAATTGTCCTAGTTATGGCTCATGGTTCAAAAATTGACTTCATTTGGGAAAGGTCACCAACTTTCTATCCGACCATCCTGGCGGTGCCAAGATCATCCTCAAGCTCGCAGGCAAAGACGCCACTGAAGAATATGACCCAATCCATCCTCCAGGGCTTCTGGAGGAGAACCTCAAGCCCGAAAACTTCCTTGGGACTATCAACGCAGACACCCTACCCAAAGTAAAAGCAGAGCCGGCACCAGCAGCCGCAGAGACAGAAGGGCCGCCACCAATGGAGTCCCTTCTGAACATGGACGACTTCGAGCAGGTCGCCACCAAAAACATCAGCAAAAAGGCCTGGGCCTATTACTATTCCGCCTCAGATGACAAAGTCACCAAACACTTTAACACAGAGGTCTACCGGTCAATCCTTCTGCGCCCCCGCGTATTTGTGGACTGCACGAAGTGTGACCTGGATACGAAGCTACTGGGCCACAACCTGGGGATGCCGATCTATGTCTCTCCCGCCGCCATGGCGCGCTTGGGCCATCCCGCTGGCGAGGCAGGTATCGCGGAAGCGTGTCGCAGCTTTGGTGCGATGCAGATCGTCTCCAACAATGCATCGATGACCCCAGAGCAGATCGTGCAAGACGCCGCTCCGGACCAGGTGTTTGGATGGCAGCTATATGTGCAGGTGGATCGCACAAAGAGCGAGGCGATGCTGGCGCGCATCAAGAAGCTCAAGGCCTTCAAATTCATCGTTCTGACTCTGGACGCTCCGGTGCCCGGCAAGCGCGAAGACGACGAACGCGGCAATTCTGTCGGGGCGTCGGCACCGGTTGCTAGCGCCGCGATGGCAGCGGACAAGAAGTCCTCGGATGACACGGCCCAATTAGGCGGCGTGGGCCGTCAGCTCTTCGCTGGTACCGATCCTTCGTTGACGTGGAAGGAGACTCTGCCGTGGTTGGCGACGCAGACTGATTTGCCCATCATTCTCAAGGGTCTGCAGACGCATGAGGACGCTTACATTGCCTCCCTTCACACCCCACAAGTGAAGGGTATCATTCTGTCGAACCACGGCGGTCGCGCGCTGGATACTGCACCTCCGGCGGTGCACACATTATTGGAGATCCGCAAATACTGCCCTGAAGTGTTTGATAGGCTGGAAGTCTGGGTTGACGGCGGTATCCGCCGTGGCACAGACGTCGTCAAGGCTCTCTGTCTGGGTGCAAGAGGAGTTGGAGTTGGCCGTCCGGCACTCTGGGGTCTGGGTGCCGGTGGTGTTGAGGGTGTGAAGCGTACCCTGCAAAGTAAGACACTCCATTGATGCTTGGCTACATTTGCACTAATCATCGATTCTAGTTCTCTCCGACGAGACTAAGACTTGCATGCGCTTGCTCGGGGTCGAAAGGGTCGAGGACCTGGGCCCTCAGCATGTAAGTCCTTCTGCTTTCCCTTTCGCCGCATTCCTCTGACTCACAATTTCAAAACAGATCAACACCCGCATTGTTGAGCAACAAATCTACGATGGCCCCTCAGGGCTCGACAGTGTGCGAAATGTGTTCCGTGCCAAGTTGTAGACATATCATATAATGCAGCATGAACTTTCAACTTCGAACTTGTACAATCAACTTCGTAATTGCTCGCCATGACCCACTTGAGCCATTGATCAGTGTGCAGAACCATCCAGAGTCTAGAAACCAGGTAGGCTCATGAGAATCGCCGATTTCGGTGCTTTTGTTCTGTCTATCCTGAAACATTTCAGTAACAAAGCGTATTGTGATATTCCCTGTTATGTTGTTCCAGTTTGGCCTACGTGATCAATTGTATCAAACACTGGCATTGTTTGATGCACAATGGCATGCACAGAGGCTTTGTCTATGTTGTGATTGTGCTGGATTGGAAGAGACGGCGTGACTCCGCTTCTTTTGTCCCGAGTGCAAAGAGATCTTCATTCCTTTTGCACCAACCTCCAACTCCTACCCATCGGACAACAACTCCCCGTCTTCCGAGTGGGATTTCACGTCCTTGCATTATTTTAGAGGTCAAATTGGCATCAATTCGGCAATCTCTCAGCCGTCCGGTGAGCTTTCCCTGGAGACACAGCCTGTCTTGCTGCAGAGTCCGAGTGTTGCTTCATTATCTGTAGTATGGGGGATGTTGTTCCCCAACACCTCTCGACTCTGAGAGTTATACCATCGTCTAAACCCTCAAGCAACCTAGCAACAGACCACGCTCCGCTCCTTTCAAAAGACTACAGGTGCAAGAAACAATAACAATGTCTTCGAAGAGCCAACTCTAGCCACTGTCTTTGCAGACGTTCGTTTGCAATTGTCGTACAAGAAGGCTTTGTTTTCCTTTGTTTGAACTCCCAATGTGAGTCACCGTTCAGCCAAAGATTCTTTGTCTCTTTTTCATCCGCCTTCCACAAGGCTATTATCATCATCGGCTATTCATACGGGGCAGTCTCAACTCATTTAAGGTGATCAGTCCCCAGATAACAGACATATTCCTCATAATTTCTGCATGAACAGAGAAACCCGGCATTTACTACCACCCTGATGAAGACCAAATTTAGCACTACTGTCAAACTCCCGCGAACGACAAGACCTATGTCGGAAGCGAAGAAAAGATCTTTGAGCCAAGCGCGGCTCAGCGATGAGGACTATGAGGACAGCGACTTCACTGTCCACAACGACAGCGACAGTCATTCAGACGCGGACAGCGATGACCAAAATGATGGAGTCGAGACTCGGCTGGCCAATGCCCTGCGCGAGGTCAGCGGCAACCGCCAGAAGACGGTCCCCTTGACGCCGCCGTCGGAAGTCGATGATGCAGGCATCACTGACGGACAACCGGATCGGGAGGCAGACCGTGACTCCGCGGCTGAGGCGGATGATGAGAGAGAGTCCTCGCCATCATCAGAAAATGGCGATGAGAGCGACGATGACAAGGAGAGTCGGCGCCCGGTGGAGGCGGATGACGAGTACGAGGAGCACCAAGATGGTGAAGGTGAAGGCGAGCCTTCTATGAACAGAGACGCAGCTTATGCGGTGGAAGGGAGCGGGAAAGACTACGTCCCAAAAAGAAAGATCAAAAGACGCAAAAAGTATGAAGCAGAGGCTGATCATTCTGAGGCGATCCGCCAGAAGTATATCGAGATGCGGAAAACCCGCACCCCGATCGCTTGTGACCGTTGCAAGGTGGGTTCACTCCATTGGCGTTATTTCTTTCACTTTACTATAAGATAGAGTGATCGAGTAGGGTTGGCTGACCGTTGTTCTTTTTCTTTGCATGGGAGCAGAACCTGAGGAAAGAGTGCACAATCGATGAGGAAGGCTGCCTCCAATGTCAGACCATCAAGATGCCGTGTATGCACACTGACCCAATCACTCTGATAACCGAGCGACGGGGGGCATCCAAGAAAAAGGATAGAACGATCCACGACCTGAAGGCTTATATCCTTAAGCTGCAAAGACAGGTCGCGGTTCAGCTGCACCCATATGGCCCCGTAAGTGTCTTATTCCTCACTCGATCAAGGAACTGAAGTCTAACATCAACATGTTTCCACCGTCAAAGCCCCCGGGTCAATACCACTTTTCACAGCATAGGCCGAACGCTTCTCCCAACCCGCGTTCTCTCAGTCCACAGGACAATTCCGCACGATGGGGTCATGTCAGTAGCGGCAGCAGCGCAGAGAAGGGCTTGGCATATGCCAACAGCAACGGTTTTGCCTCCTCGAACAATCACAATAACATAGCCCCGTCGAGGAAACCTGGAAAGCGAAACGGTGATCACCCCTCAGTCACCAAGCCTCGTCCACATGGCAGTGGTAGCTCGGGCAGCTCTGGGGGTCAATCCGGGTACCTGGTCGAGCTGGACAAGAACATGGGTCCCGGTGGACGGGCCAAAATCAACAGCAACATGGAGAAATTTCTCGAGCGCGACCCGGATTATCAGAAAAAGGCTTACTTCCATTCGAGTTCTCCTCGACCGCGTCAGATGTCTGGTCCCGGCTACGGTTCTCTCTACCAGGAGTACCACGAGTTCACCAACAACGCACACTATCCTCAGCCACCCCCCCGGCCGATGAGCACCAGTGCACACCGCATGTATGACCCTCCTTATATGGGTGACCCACGATATGGCCACCCTCAGCCGGCCTATGTCAACCATGCCCCCCGATATCCTACGCCGCCGCCGCTGCACTTCCGCCCGTACCCTGAACGGGCCAACCCAGAGTATGAGCACATGGACCCTCGTCATCACTACGATGGTGGCCTGCGTTCGACTCCGGAGGCGGACAAGGATCCCTATTACGACTTACCCGACACCGGGCCGAGCGATTTTGGTGACGAGGAGTTGATACAGGCCTACAGGACTTTCTATCCGGAGGGTGAGTCTACTTCTGCGGCGGCGGCAGAGCAAGCCCGGGCAAGCCGAACTCGGCCCAAGTTTATACCTCGGGGGATGCCGCCGGGGAATCCGCCTCCCAGGACAAGAAAGAAGTAAACAGAAGTTGGTTAATGCCTGTGATGTTATCTATATGTTTAGCTCTCGGATCTGGTACGCTGCGCTAGGGTTTCATCGTGTTTTTGGATTCATATATACTGAGAAGATACGATAGTATTTTATTGATGCGTGAATGGTTACTGCATTTTATGTACCTGTACTTTTTCCACCTCAAAGCTCCTAGACTACAGTTGCATCGGGAACGAATCCCAGACACCAGAAACTTTCTGTAAATCGGGAATATATGGTTATTGTATATTCAACATACGAAGGTATATGCCATCCAGCGAGTTCACCCATCAGTGACCTCACAATCACAGTAATCACGCCGAGCCAAAGACAGACTTGCTCAGCTCATCCATGACCTTCAACCACGTGTTCACCCAAGTGGTGAACTGATCCCCTTTCTCCTCGCCCGTCGTTCCCTGCTGCCAAGGCAACTTGACCAGCTCCAAAGCCGTGACAGCCCTGTCCTTGGTCTGCCCCAGAAACCGGCCCGACTTGTCCGGGTTCGCCTCGTACAGCGCCCCGGCAACCTCATCCACGAGCTCCGGAACCAAGCGGAGATTCTCCATCAGCGCCTCCAACTTGCCCACCTCCGCCACCGCATCCGCCGTCTTCTTGAGCCGGTGCGTCACGATCGCCGGATACACCTGCGCGATAGGTTTCAACACGCGCAGCGTCGACTTCTTCTGCGCATGCAACGCCTTCGACTCTTGCTCATCCTCGTCCTCATCCTCCCCCTCCCCCTCCCCCTTTTTCTCTTCAGCATCATCATCACCGTCATCATCACTCAACAACTCATCGAAGAACTCATCCCCCTCCTCGTCGGGATCCCACTCCTCGATCTCCCCGACAGCATCCCGCACCAGATCCCGCCACTGCTCCACCCGCCGCACCACGAACCCCACCACCCCCTTGGCCGCCAGATCCACCAGCGCGTCGCACGACTCCCACGCCCGCGCCGCCGCCAGCGTCACGGCGTCTTTGTCGGGTTGCGCCAGCTCTTCCCCCTTCTTTTTTGAAGGGGTGGCGGTATCACTCCTGCCCGCGATGCTCTGCACCTCTTTGAGTAGCACGGACAGCTCCGTCAGCGCGAGTCGGGTGAGCGCGTGCGCCTCGGTCTGGAAGGCTTGCGTGTGATCCGTGGCGGTGATGAGGAGGGCGGCGGTCACGAGCGAGGGGAGGACGGATTCGTTGAGGGCGGTAAGGATTGGGATGGCGGCCGTCGGGGTGAATGGGGCCGTAATAGAGACGAGCGAGAGTTTAGTGATTTGGGATTTAAGGGACAGGGAAGAGGCGGAGAGGAGGGGGAGGGCGTCTTTGGTGGTGATTGTTTCGGTTGTGGTGGGTGTCGGGGAGGATGCATTGGAGGTTGTGATGGCGGTTTGGAATTGCTCGAGGAGGGTTAGGGTGGTTGTTAGCGTGAGTTGGAGCTTTTGCGCCATTGTTGTTTGTTGGTGTTGTTGTGCTGTTGCGGTGCTTGGTCTTGTGGTCTTTGGGCGGTTGGTTGCAGGGTAGGGCGGTGGACGGGGGGGTTTAGTAGGAGATGGAATTTGATGTTGGATTCTCCTCGTCCTCGGCTCGGTGGTATATTGTAGAGAGTGGGAGAGGAGCACGGGAAAGTTGTGAGGATGGTTCAGGTTCCAAAGCTGTCTTGGGCTAATCGTATATGAGGCTGAAGGCGTGGAGGGGAAAGTTTTGCGGTGGTGGTGGGGTGAAAGTCCGCGGAGGATCACGTGAGGGGCTTTCCCACCCATCGACACCCCAGGCAGCATTTATTGGAAGCGAGCGGGCGACTACAGGTATGTATAACCATCCCTGTTCTACTACACCTGTGCCTTCTGGCAAGGGAAATTGACTGTGTAGGGCAACTAGGCCACTCTAACAGTAGAAGGCTTTCAGTTTTCTCATTGTTTGCTGCTTCAAATCAATCGATCTACTTCTCAATTTCTACTACGGAGATATCCACACCCTGCGGCAGCACACGTACAGTGTGGCTGGTGGCGATTGTTATACTGTTGAGCATGACAGGACCGCGGTCTCTAAGGTAAAGTGATCAGACCTAAGAACAAAAACGTGATGTGTTGTTGAGCTCTCGCTTGGAGCATGGTTTCTGTAGAGCTAGAATGCGATTGTTTCAAATGAAATGTCTATATAGTTACATGATCATGGAGTATCTACTTGATGAGTACACTCATAGACTGATCAAGCTTGAAGCGCTTAACTAGACTGAAATCTCGGCAACCCGTTTTCGGTCTGAAGAAGAGGATGTTGATAAGATGTAAAAAAAGGCTAACGCTGCGACAAGGAACCAGTTAGTGTGAATGAGCTTCGGTCTAGGAATGGTCAATGGGAGGGTGGTTAATGACAAGGAAATCGGGAGTTGCAAGTACGTACTGTGCATGTCATCATGCCAGCATACAAATATGGCATAGTACAGTTAAGCAATGGCTAAGTTAGAATAAGGAGGGGTTATGCCAATTACCGGCTTGGCCCGACTTAAGCGCGAGATAAGGGCATTAGTAGAGAGTCTTTCTGCCCCCCACTCCAGCCTGTCAACCACCAACCTTTTCTTCGCCCACTCTTACATTTGATGCCACTCCAACCCAAGCAAACCTGAGAGCTAGGATGTCCCCTCCAGAGGCAAACGAACCAGTAATACCCCATCAGTCTCAAGAAACCGAGGTAGGGGTCACAACCGAGCTGGTCAAGCTCCCCAAACTGCTTTTGGTCGCGATCGTCCTGTGCTTGGCCACTGTCTGCGTCGCAGTAGACAACACCATCCTATCCACTGCGGTCCCTCACATCACCGACGCTTTCGACAGTATTGACGATGTGGGCTGGTATGCAGCGTACGTTCCGCCAACTCTTGCATCGCTATCCCAGCGGGATCGAGTCGAATAATGAGGAAGATCGTAATAGAATATACCCCTTAACCTCGTGTGCATTCCAGCCGTTCTTCGGCAAGCTCTACTCGCTTTTTTCCAACAAAGTTGTCTTTCTGGCCGCACTACTGGTCTTCGAGGTCGGGAGCGCTATTTGTGCTACAGCACTGAGCTCCAATATCTTTATCCTTGGACGAGCCCTGGCAGGGTTGGGGTCCGCTGGGATTTCTGCCGGCACAACCCTGATTCTGGCCGAGTGCGTCCCGCTGCCGCGGCGACCGACATGGAATAGCATCATCGGCAGTACCTTTGCCCTGGGGAGTGTCGCTGGACCTCTGCTGGTATTGCCCATATGCTACCAGACATTGATAATTGTTACAGCACTCTGATACCGCAAGCAGGGCGGAGCCTTCACCGAGAAAACAACCTGGCGTTGGTGTTTCTACATCAATCTGCCCATCGGCGGCGTAGTCATGCTCTTTGTGACATTCTTCTATCAGAGCAATTCACGGACTACACGAGCCTCGACTGGACTATACAGCCAGATTGCCCAATTCGACGTCGGCGGCACCATCACCTTAATTCTGGCTACCATCTGCCTTCTCCTCGCACTCTCCTGGGGCGGAACGAAGTATGCCTGGGACGAAACCTTTATCATTGTTTTGCTAACAGTCTCCGGGATCCTCTTCTGCGTGTTCGCCGGCATTGAGCGATGGATGCAAGATAGCGCTCTGATCCCTTTGCGATTGCTCCGCAGGCGAAGCATGGGTGCTGCGATTCTATTTAGCCTCTGTCTTGGGGGTGTGTTCTTCGTAGGTGCTCGATACGCAACCCTAAGATCCTCTTTGCTGACCAAGATCTCACTACCGTTCCAGGTCAACGTTTATTATATACGTAAGACACAAAACTCGCTAAAGTGCTCCCCTACTATCACTAACCCAAGCCTCCAGCACTCTGGTTCCAGCTAGTTGACGGAATCTCAGTCGTCGAGTCGGCCATTATGTTCATCCCGTTCATGTGCAGTGTCGTCGGCGGATTTGTATGTGCCGGCTTCGGGACCGCCGCCACAGGATACTACGCGCCGTTCGTCTACGGGGGCTCGATCCTCATGTCGGTCGGGACGGGTCTGATCGCGACGGTACGGCCGCACCAGACCCCGCGCGCCCGCTGGATCGGGTATCAGATCCTGTGCGGCGCCGGCATCGGTCTGGGCGAAGAGCAAGGCCTCTACATGGTGCAGACCACTCTTCCCAAAGAAGATGTCGCCTCGGGTCTCGGGATTGTCCTCTTTGCGCAGACGTTTGGGGGTGCCGTCTTCGTGTCCGTGGCGCAGGCGGTGTTCCTGGAGCATATCACCGCAGCGCTGCGGACGCTTGCGCCCGATGTGGACCCTTACTCGGTGCTGGGGGGCGCGTCGACGGCTACGTCTCCCGCGCTGCAGAGTCTGTATGCCGTGGCGATTAAAGATGCGCTGCGTGTGGGGCTGGTTCTCGCCATCGTGTCGAGTCTGGGGGCTCTGCTGTATGACTGGCACAGTCTGAAGGGGAAAGGTGAGGATGGGAGTAGCAGTGGTCATGAGATGGTGCTTGTAGCGCAAGGGTCGGATGGAGGACAGGGGAAATAAGGACCGACAATGCGACATTGTTGGATAGAAAGCTTGTCTATGGTTGGCCTCCGGGGAGGGACTATAGTCGCACATCGAGAACAGAGCCGAGCAGCTGGGTAGTAGTACTTATACTATGCTTACCAAGGTCAGAAGCTGAGATCTAACCTTGAAATACTGCTGTTCGCTACTTGTTGTGCTCTTCAGAGATCTGTGGACTATGGATTATTGCATCATTGTTTATCCTGAATGCCCTTCAGCTACTCGGAAATTGGTCGGAAGAGCCCGTACGTAGTAATAATCTATACATGAGCGAAGCTGTATGGCTACGAATGTGGAAGGGTGGATATTGCAGGTCAATGAAGCGACAGAGGCTTAACTCGATAGGGTGCCGAATGTCTGTAACGACTCTCCATTATGATGCCCTAAAACATCTAAGAAATGTCAACTTTACCAACCACGTCTAAAGTGAATAAAACATCTCTTGCATTCAACTCACTGTTGACGCCTCTATCTCGTCAGATCTTGCTGTTTCAACCGCCTGAATACTCGAAATGCCCCTCTCAACTGCCAACTTTACCACACTTGCCGTCTTCAACTAATCAATATTCCTGAGCCTTACAGATAATATCTTATATCCGGTGTTATCTTTATACAAAGAGGCGAAAGAGCTGTGTCTACCCCCGCATACCCTAATCTCAGACATCATCGTACTGGAACAGGGGTATATACCTTGGGTAGCCACGTAAGTGCAACCTTCAACATCCTTGAAAATCTCTTGATGTCGTTAATGTAGCAAGTTCTAAGGAGGCATTTATATTAGACCTATAGTACAGAATAACCTCATCCGGACGGTATCTCTCTAGCATACACCAGACGGTCACACTAGACACACCCAACCCCCTCCACCAACGAGGTACCAGACGTCCCTCATATAGCATCGTCAATCGCAAAGCATCCTCCACGCATGGTTATTTCGGGATCGAACTACCGCCTCCCCCACCAAGCATCCCTCAACCCCCATCCCATATCCATCACGACCGCCGTGGTCGTCAGCTCCGCCTCCGCCTCCCCGGCCATCCCCGGCCATCCCCCTACCTCCAGCGTCCGACCCACCAGGTTAAAGGAGGAGGTCGGCGTGCCGTGCAGATCGTGTCCCGGAGCCCGTCGCCACCGTGGCAGTCGGGAGACATGGAGATGTCCGGTGCGGTCGCGTTCGGCGACGAGGATCGCGTCGTGCTGGCTGCTGTGGTAGGGCGGGTGGTCGAGACTATTCCAGTCCCCGTGGAGGATGTGGCAGGAGCGCAGGTGTGGGCCATCCGTGTTATCGAGACGGTGGAAGAGGGTGGATATTTCGCTGGAATCTAGGATCATGATGCTGTTTTCGGGCCCCTGGTCGGGGTGAGGGGTAGACTGTCGAGTAGGGAAATTCAGCTCCAGATGGTGGAGATGAGGGAGACGACGCAGCGGGATGAGGAGGCTGTCAAGGTCACCGTCACACTGCGAAGAGGGGAGAGACAAGCCCAGAGACCGCAGGTTGGGAAAGTCCTCGGGGAGCTGATGCAGCTGGGCTGGCGCGAGAGTCGCTGCATCACGGGATGATGATGATGTCCTCAGGCGCAGATGCTGCAGGCCCGCCCCGTGCGCCTCGGCCACCACCGCAACCATGTCCGCGGGCAGGTCCACTCCGATAAAGGTGCGCAGCGTCCGGGGCAGTGCCCGGAGGAAGGCCTCCAGCAGCCCGGCGCGTTGCCGCCCGGCCTCCGGATTGATTTTTCTTCCCCTGTTTGTGAGCCGCGGCATGCCCAGCTCGAGCCAGACCAGCTCGCGCAGCTGACCTCCCCGGCTGAGAGCAGGCAGGAGGTGAATCCAGTCCACCGCGACAAGCGAGAGGGACCGCACGCCCTCCCAGCGCAACTGCGTCGCCCAGAGACGACTCTGCGCGGCGCCGAACCGCATCCCCCGGAACGCGAGATGCGCCAGGGTCTCCGGCAGCTGATCCCCGTCTTCCAGCGTGATCAGCCCTCGTTCCTCGATCTCAGCCTCTGTTTCTGCCTCCTCCTTCCCCGGCGCCTCGTTCGCCCAGCGCTGCCCCCGTCGCCACGTCGGCCGTCCCGTGAGCGACAGATGCGTCAGCCGGGGACTCCGAACAATGAGTTCCTTCAACGACGCCGGGCGGTGCACACTTCTCCTCCCCCGGCCCCGATTGATGACCTGATCATACTCACCGCGGTGCCACTCCGCCGCGACGGACCGGAGACACGCGAGCTGCGGAGGCCCCCGGCTCGGCTGATGCACGTGGACCCTCTGGGTCAGCGCGACCTGGGAACTGAGGATATGCACCTCCGTCGCCGGGGAGACCTCGTAGAGACGACGGAGAATCACCCCGGGCATGTAAGTCTCGTACCACCAACTACAATTTCCCCCACCAAAAACGTAGTTAGAGAGCAAGGCCACCTGCACATCCAAAGAACCCCGGGAATCTCACTAAAATTGCCGAAGCTCTTTCACCGCCCCAAACAGATAATACAGCATCGCCTCCTGGGCATCCGACATGACGTCGACGCTGCCACCGAACCCTCCCTCCCACGGCTGGTGGCCCGTCACGACGATCGCCCGCACAAAGGCGCAGCACCGCACGGGTGGATCGGGCGCGGACCACGGGCGTTTCGCCTCCTCTCGCGCCCAGAGATCCATCCCGCCGCTGAACTCGAAATGCAGGGTCCGGAAGAGGGCTGATGCGGCGACGGGGTACAGCGCTTGGTTGGTCTGCGCGAGGGCTTTCAGGGCGGTGCGGTCGGTCCAGGAGAGCTTTCGGGTTTGGAGGTTAGTTTAGCGGGCTGGGGACGGGAGGAGAGGAGGGGAGAGGGGGTTGCGTACGAAGGTTACGATGTGATGCCAGATTTCGGGGGGGAGATTCCCTGGTAGGAATGGGGATGCTGGTTCGGCGTCCATGGTGTTTGCGGGTTTGATGGGGGGAGGCGCGGGAAGGAAAGACAAGGGAACGGGGGAGGAGAGGTGATCTTATAGCGGTAGCGGAGGACGGGGCAGGCGGAAGCCCTAATGGTGTTCCTGGCGCGGAGGTGTTCACCTGAGGACAACGAGGATCCGGATTAAAGTGATGTCATGAAATCCTGATTCAAAGTAAATCCTGATTCAAAGTGAATCGGAAGGGGTAGATACATTGAGTCATTATTCTACGATTGCGAATCTCATGCTTTTTGAGTCACAGTACTACTAGACAGCACATGGGCTACTCATCTTGTCTGAGAACAACGGCCATGTCGCTGCGCGGGCATATGAGATATGCTGCACAACTCAAGTGTCGGCCGTTCCGTATGGAAGAAAGGTTCTTATTTCTCACTAATACAAGAGATCTTTACAGGGAGAGAGAGAGGGAGGCCAGCCACAAATCCATACGTCTACGGCGCTGCCGCCGTCGTCACCGTCATGGTCGTCGTCCCCGTGGTTATGACACACAGCTTCTCACACTCGATCTGCACATCAGAAGAAGCCTCCTCCTCACACTCGGCGCGGGCCTTGGGGGTGCTGGGACACGAGGCGAGGCGGAAGTTGAACAGGAACGTGACGCACGAGTAGTAATTGCCGGTGACGCACAGATCGCTGAGGGCGGTGGTGGTGATGACCTCGGTTTCAGTGGTGGTGGCGGTGACCAGCGTCGTGCTGGAGCCCGCGCACTCAGTCAGCTCGTAGCCCGCGACCTCGTAGATGGTGGTGGACTCGCAGGCGATCACGTCGCTGAAGAAGTCGGTGAGGGTGTAGGGGTACGGGTTGTTGGCGTAGTCGATGGAGACGGTGGTCGAGGCGCCCGCGCAGCTGGTGACGGTCGTGCCGTCGCTGACCTCTTTGGTCGTCGAGGCGCACGCGATCTGGTCGCCCAGCGAGTCCGTGAACGTGTACGGGTACTTGTTGGTCGAGGTCGAGGTCGGCAGCACCGTGTAGCCGCACGGGTTGCTGCCTGTCATCGTCGGGATGTTGCTGGCCGCCCCCGTGCAGACGCAGAACGCCCCGCTGATCCCCGCGTCCGGGTCCTCCCCGATCACGCAGAGCGGGTCGCTCGTGGCTGAGGCGCTGGCCGTGGTTGTGGGAGACGAGCTGATGGTACACGCCGCCGCCGTGGTCTCGGTGTCGGTCTCGTCGCGCCGCTTCAGCGCCGGGTTGGCGTCGGCAGTGAAGTCCCAGGTGATGCTTGTGGAGCACACGCTGGAGTACTTGCTTTTCAGGGCCGCGTAGCCCGTGAGCATATCGTTGGCTTCGTCCAGCGCGTTGGTCAGGCCGGAGTTGCCGGCAATGGTGGTCAGCAGCGCCGACTCCGCGTCCATCACCGAGATCAGCGTGTCGATATACCCTTGCACCGTCGTCGTGACCGTCGAGTAGGTGTTCATGAAGTTGGTGAACTGCACCGCAAACTTTTTGGTGTCAGTGTCGGAGTACGTGCTATCAAGGTTGGCGCTGATCCAGTTATCCAACGCAAGCCTGGGAAGAGAGAGTGATTCCCCGTTAGTATAATTACAAAACACACTCCCGCAAAGCGAAGACTCACATCTTGTTGTAGATCCGTGCGTTGGTCGATTGCATGTAGTCGTTGACGTTAGTATCGGTGATGACCACACACGAGGCCGCCATCTGCCAGAGCAGCTCCATCTTGGAGCGGAACTTGGTGCGCGCTCCCATAGACTGCAGGGCATTCGTCTCGGCGGTTCCCACCCAAGGCGTGGTTGCCTTGATGGCTCCAACTCCCTTCTTGTTGGTCCAATTCTTGAAGGTCTTGCCTCCGTAGTCCTTCTTGGCAATCGCCGCTTTGAGGCGATTGAGTACCTTGCTGATTCCAATGAACTCAAAGTAGTCATCCGATGCTATGGCCGAGTAGATCTACCAGAGAGGAAAAGCCATGAGAGTCAGTGGGAGAATGTACTTGGGCCTCGACGGATACTCACGCTCTGCAAGCGATTGCCGCAGCCGAAGAAGATGACTTCGGCGTCGGCGCACGAGAAGGTGCTCGTGGTGGCACCAGTAAACATCTGGCTGAAGAAGTCCTTCAGCCATCCCATTTCCCCTGAGACAAGTAGTCAGTTTCGCGTCGATTTTTCCGAAGGTAAGCTGAGGCGAGGAGATACTCACAGGCATGGTCCATCGTGGCCACGTCGCCAAAGTCCGCAGGCAGGTCAGCGACAGCTACCTGGGTCACTTCCACCGCACAGCCAGCGGCCGTGGTGGTATGATACCACCGCGGCATGTCCGTCTGCGAGCCCACAATCAAACCGTCTGTCTCACTGTTGTACCAGTCGTATCCATTGGTGTAGGGGGGCACGGTGACGGTGGTATCCGCGCCCAAAGCGCATTTGCCCACCGATTTGATCGTCTCACGCTTGGCCCCGTCGCGTTTCCCGATGAATTTGCCATGTGCGCCTGGCGCCCTGGCCGGCGCGGTGGTCATCCGAGCGCTCGCGGGCTCAGTCCTTCGGAGTCCGGTCACAGTCGCAGTTGCTCTTGCTGTTGACGTCGGCATCATCACGGTGCCGGTGCCAGTCATCCGGGGAAGATCCGCGGCCACTCCACGACGTTTCAGGTCGATAGACGGCCACGCATACTCGGATTCGGCCAGCATCGGCCAATCGTCCTCGTACGAGGCGTCATCGTCGCCATAGAACGGGATAAAGTGCCACGCACATGCCTGGCAGCCCGAAAAGCTATCATAGTTGAGGGCCAAGTCCGCCCCCGTCGCCACGGCGGGGCAGGCGGCCGTGGTCTCAGACGTGAAGGTCTTCGTTGTGGCGGTCATATCGCACCCGGTCACCGAGTAGCAGGTGGTCGAGGTGCAATCCGTGGTCGCAATGGCGGATTCAGTTGCAATGGTGCAGTACACGTCGCAGTTCGAAGTCGTGGTCGTGCTAGAACATGTCGACGTGGTCGAGGAGTCATCGTCGTCGTCGCCATCGCCACTACCTCCACCAGTAATGTCTACCCCAATGGGGCAGATAGGGCAGTCAGAATCACAGAACAGCACACCTACCACGCAGGCTCGAAGATTAGTTTCTCTGCAACATGAGGAGGAAGGGAGGATTATCACTGACAGCCAGTACCACATCCCGCACAGCCCGCTGTTGCCGTCGGACTGGGGGGCTTGCCACTCGTCCATTTGGTGGTCTTGCTGTTGAGCTTGGTATCGTGAGTGGTATCTGTGGTGCTGGGATAGACGACCGGTGTCACCGTCGTAGTCACGGGAGGCAGAATAGTTCCCGAGATCACCGTAGTTGAGCCACCCAGAGTCTCGGTGACAGCCGGCTCCACGTAGGTGTAGTCGCCCCAGACGACGACGTTGGAGGTCTCGGTGGCGGTGGTAGTGGCAGCCGACACCACGGTGGTGCCTCCGATGGTACTGGAATTATGGTCAGTCACATCCAACAGCCGGGGTTGAACGGGGGCTGCGGGCACTTACGGAGTCCAGGTAATAGCAAACGGTGATGGCTCAACCGAGGAAGTCAGCCAGATCGTTCCAGTAGTGCTGCCATTGGGGAGGTTGACGCCCCAGACAGGAATTGCGTTCGTCTGCACCGGAGGAATGCTGATGATGGTTGGGAACCAGTAGCTCACGTGAGAGGTGACTGCCGTCACATCCCCGCCACTGGAGGCGGAAGTTGTCTCTGTCACCACGGTGGTGTAGGTCAGGGTGGTAGTCCAGGGGGGCAGGGTGATGGTTGTCGTGCTGCTGAGGGGCTGAGGAGGCCAAATCAACGAACATCCGGGGACGGCCGTCACAGATGGGCTGTCTTCGTCCCAGATTGATGGATCAATGTACACTTCGCAGCTCGATCCCTCCGACGCCGAAGTCGACCCGTTGGAGGTCAGCAGGTCGATCGCCCAGTCAGCGATTCCCAAGAAGTTGTAGCCCTCGTAGAGTTCGGCGCGGCTCGCTTTGACATCATCGTCCATATAACCCGCCCACTGGGTGTCATTCCAAACCATGATGTTGGAGTTCGAATCTTCGTCAATGTACGTATAAACCTCCACCTCTTCCGCAATCCCTGCGAGCTCGGCGTTGGAGATATACCCAGCAGTGTCCGTGCAAGCGCCTGGAACCGCTCCCGAATCCGGACCGGTGAAGGTGCATTCGGGGCCGTAGCAATCAGCCTCAGTCATTTGGAAGGATCGGGCGTAGCTCGCCACTCCCACAGCCACCATATTTGAGGGCACACCCGCCTTGGTGATCATCGATAAGGCACTGACAGTTTCTGTCAAGTTCACATGGGACCGCAAGCAACCGCCTTCCGGACAGCCCGGATCAGCATAAGTATTGTTCCAGTCCCATTGCCCGTGTAGATCGTAGGCCATAAGAACAATATAATCCACCACCTCACTGATGGCCATTATAGGAATGCCCTTCAAGTACCAAAACGAGGAAGGCGCCGTTGTTGAGATAGTCTTGTCCGGGGCATCAATCGCCATCTGCATCTGCAGCTCCAGAAGAAAGAGGAAGAAATTGGTCCCGTCATCCGTACTGTCGGCAGGAATATCTGGAATATCGGGCTCAGCAGGATACTCCCAGTCCCAATCCACACCATCCAGATCGTAGGTGGTGAGTAGATCGATGGTATTCGTAATCAGAGTAGCCCGGTTAGTACTATCGGAGACTGCGGACCGAAAGATATCGTACGTGTCCGCGTCGGTAGAGAAATCCCATCCACCCACAGTGATGATGCGCTTGACTCCATCTAACTCGACAAAGTCATTCCATTGATCTTCCAGGCGGGAGATGTTATAGGACAGGTCTGCATTCAGAGTGGCGAAGGACATGTGGATATGGGTGTATAGACTTGTATCGATATCCGCAATCATGGTACGCATACAGGCGCGCTCCACATCGTAGCCCTCGAAATATCCAATCTTAAAGACCTCGCTGGGAGCGTCACTCTGTACAATCTCGGTTCCACAGTTTGAGATACAACCATTCGTGTTATTCGCGGCCGTGCCCGGGTTGCCCGTGGTTGACTCGGTGGGGGTACAGAACTCTGCTGTAATGCCACATTGCCCCCAAACATCACAACAGGCGTTCAGCGGGCACTCGTTCAGGGTACTAAGATTTGTTCCATATGGAACACTGACTGTGCCATTGACTTGCGGCCCGCAGACGGCGTTGGCGATCACCGCAGGCATTGGGGGATAACCCGAGCTCAGACACATGTATTCACCGACGAGAAGATCACCGCAGCCCAACCAACCCCATGTCTCGGTATTGTAGCTCTCGATCTCGTCCTTGGTCAGAGTATATGTGGCGGCGAGGACGTCGCAAGAGTCGCCGGTCTGGATCAGGTATGAGTAGCAATAACCATCTGCATCAGGCGAGGGGGCATAATCTGGAGCGGATCCCTCCGTGCAACAGATATACTCGCCCACGGTCAGGTTCGAGCATAGGGTGGAACTGGGGTTGTAGGTACTGAGCTCGGTCGCTGTAATGCCACACTCGGTCGCTAGTGTCGTACACGTGTCCCCGGAAACCACCTGCACGGCCGTACAAGTCGTGCTGTCATCGTCATCGTCACGCGAGCGAAGCTGGCTGGGGGCATACCGCTGACGAGCCCACAGGCTGGTGGTGTTGGTTCGGGCGTGTGACACAGTGGGGATCGAATAGGTAAGATTCTGCCAGACAGTGCTATCATCCAGAGTAGTTATGCAGCTACTGTTGCGCCACGTCTGCACCGCGGTTTGAGCGGCCGACAAGTCTCCGCTGGCACTGATGATAACGCCGAACGCGTACCGGGCACTATGCTGACTGCTGCAGAGCTGCACCGCTAGGGTCTCGGTGACCCCGTTCTTTTGAATCTCCTCAATAAGCGACTCGAGAATGGGAGCAAGAAGGTTCTGGCTGTGCAAGCTGCTGCCCATATACAGACCGACCGCGGTCTGTCCCGCGAGGGCGAAATTGATGGTCTCATTGCACGCAGCCGACGGATTGAGTGTCTCGTAGGCCAGCAGCTGGGTCAACGCGGTGATTGCGTCGGTATCAGAGGATGCGGCCGACGAGGCCGTGTCGCGGGAAATCTGCAGAGACGAGACCACGGAGGTCATGTTGGTAGGCATCTGACACGAAGTACTTCCAGTGTGCGCGGCGGTATCAGCAACCAGGTCCGCCGTGCAGCCACGAAGACCGACTCGACTCTGAGACTGATTGACAGTGGTGTATAGAGCGAATTGCAGTAGCATTGTCTCATCACACAGAGAGAGCCGGTGGACGCCGGGGTAGACCGGCCAGGCCGACGGATCGAGTCCCAGGTCAGTACAACTTCCTGGACAAGCAGCACGGAGGAACTCCCATGACCGTGATGGAGTGAAGTTCCCGGCCACCACGGCAGCTTTCAGGGTCTCCAAGTCGACCGTGGCCTTTGGCTCGGAGGCTGACCGTGTACTGATTGGGTTGGCACTGAGAAAGGCCGACAAGGCCGACTGAGCATCGACACTGTCTGCGACGACCCCTGGACCCAGCAGGGCTAAGCCAGCCGTGAAGGCTTGGGCCATGCGAGGGAGCTTCATGGTAGCTCAAACCTCGAAAGCAGGGTATATTATCTGATTAAATGAGAGAATTGGATGAATGAAAGTATTCAAAAAAAAAAAAAAAAAAAAAAAAAAAAGAAATAAAAACAAAAATAAAGAAATAGAAAAGAGGGAGAGAGACACAGAGAGAGACAGGAAAGAGTGACAAAGAGAGAATGTGGCAGGCTATAGGAAATTCAGGGTCAACATAGCGACTGTGAAGAGCTTGATGTAAATGACAAAAACAGTGCAGCGGGCAATACGCTCGCTTTATACCATCCGGAAAATCGCCTCATCTCGCGCACACCCCTCCGCCGTCGAAGCTGTAGATACTAAGACTGCCTCCGAGGACATCACTCGACGCAACGCTAAAACACCACACGACCACACTAGACGACATCGTCTGCAAGTTGACTTACGCAACATTATCAATCCATACTGGACCAACGCAAGGCTGTCCTCTCTTTTCATTTTCCAGGTGGAACCTACGTTTTGGCTACTATTGCAGGAGCAGACCTGAGCCAGCCATTTGGATGTATCTGCCCCGCCTCTACGCCACTTCTGCACACCTTTATGTAGCCAGACTAGGAAACGAGGCATCCGACAACCTGGAATGAAGTTAGGCCGAGAAAAATTTAGCCTTTAGCCCCCAAGCTGCCTATTCCACGTGCCGTGAAAAATTGAGGGATCAGACAATCAATCAACCATATATCGCTAGCTCTGGGAGTAACATTGAGGCTAGCTCCGACCTGCAGGATGCCCAGGAGGCCTAGGATGCTTTTGCCTCCTTGTCATTCTAGCATGGACTATGGTTGGCTCTTGGCTGCCGTTGGGGCTCCGCGTTTAGCGAGCTTAGCAGAGCTTCGCTTATTGTATTGCGGCTTGGCAGGAGGAGACCATGCCGAGTCAGGCACTCAATGCCGGCTCTGAGTGCCAAGAAGTTACCTCGTACTGTTCCTAGTACTGTTCCTAGTGCTGTTCCTAGTACTGTTCCTAGGGTCTGGCCTAGTAACTGACCTAGTAATTTACCCACTACTCGAGCCATCGTTTAGTAGTGGGATAGTGGAAAGGTTCGCATGTTGAATAATACCAGGAGTTGCAGTGTGTGTTTGACTGAGCCTCCCTCCCTCTTAGGCTCTATATAAACGATACGCCTATTCACCTCTTCGCTCGGCAGTCGTCGACCAAGTCTCCTGCACCCTTGCTGGTCGCTTTCTCAACTAAAATGGCTTTTATCACACTTATCGCATCAGTTCTGGTGGCGAGCCGTCTCACTGCTGGATACTTGATCGCCCCCTCTGGCACCGCATTTCCCGGGGCGAACTCTGACTGCAGTGAATGGGTTACCTACACGACCGGCTTGACCTGTGCCGACATCGAGGCCACATACTCGATCACCGAAGAGGATTTTCTTGCATGGGTAGGTCAACACTTGCATCCCGCGACGTGCATGGTCTAACACATGAAAATAGAATCCCTACCTCTCGCTACTGTACTCCGACTGCAATTTGGTTGCGGGCTATGACTACTGCGTGGACATCAACTTTGAGACCTTCGGGACCACTACGTCCTCGTCCACAACATCGCAGGCATCCACGTCATCTGTCGCGAGTACTTTGATCACAAGCACCATCCCTGCTTCCACGACCGCATCTGCGACCGTGGCGAGCGCGGGAATCACCACGCCCTCGCCCATCCAGACGGGCATGACTGCCACATGCGACGAGTTCTACCTCGTGGTCTCCGGAGACACGTGCGCGGCCATTGCCTCTAATGCCGGTATTGCACTGTCTGACTTCTACGCCTGGAACCCTGCGGTCGGTAGCAGCTGTGCGGACCTCGATATCGGTGATTATGTGTGCATCGGGGCAACGGGGAGTGCAATCTCCTCCACTGCAGCAACAGCCACGGCCACCAGCAGCGGTACTGGCATTGTTACGCCTGCGCCAGTTCAGACGGGCATGACCGCCACCTGCGACGCGTTCCATCTCGTCGTCTCCGGAGACACGTGCGCAACCATTGCGTCCGATGCGGGAATCGCACTGACTGATTTCTACGCCTGGAATCCTGCGGTTGGCAGCAGTTGCGCTGACCTCGATGTTGGTGATTATGTGTGCATCGGGGCGACTGGCACTGTAACCTCGGCCACAGCCACCAGCAGCGGTACTGGCATCGTCACGCCCGCCCCGATTCAGACGGGTATGACCACGACCTGCGATGCGTTTCATCTCGTGGTCGCCGGAGATACCTGCTCGGACATTGCATCCGACGCGGGAATCGCACTGACCGATTTCTACGCCTGGAACCCTGCTGTCGGCAGCAGCTGCGCTGACCTGGACGTGGGCGATTATGTGTGCGTCGGGACTGAGGGAAGCACCACCACTGCCACTGCGATGACAACTTCGGCGACGACAACCGGCAACGGAGTCACGACCCCCACACCGATCCAGACGGGCATGGTGTCGGACTGCGATTCCTTCTACTATGTGGTCACTGGGGACGGCTGCTCGAGCATCGCAAGCGCGGAGGGGGTCACCGTGGCTGAATTGGAAGAGTGGAACCCGGCCATTGGGACGGATTGCACGGATTTGTGGACCGAAACCTATATTTGCGTGGGAATCCTGTAATTCGATTCTGAAGTTATTCTACCCACAACCGTTCTAGTTTTTGGCCCCCAATATATTTAACCTTGAAAATGCGAACCTATCATTCGAGTAGACAGCTCAAGCATTTTCGCATCCTCATCTATATGTATTTTCGAAGTTGGTTTTTGAACATGTTTAGGTTGTCAAAAGGGACTTGTTGCTTGATCCCTCATGTAGAATATCTGCATCAACATAGGACCCGGCAGCATCGGAATTTGTTTTCCGTTTTTTCTTTTTTTTTGTGTTTTTTACCTTTCCTTCAATTGTCAGCCAGCTAGATTATCTTAGATTTAGACTTGAAACTCTTCTTTACTTTCGGAATCACATACCAGATCTGGACAGTACAATCCAAACTAACCCTCCCGAGGGTCTGCCGGCAACTGCACTATCGAAAATCCATGGTCCCTACTAACCCCTCTTTGTCGGAGATTAGATTAACTAGCACCTCGTATTCAGCCGCCCCTCGTGGCTCGATCTTAAGTTTGACGTTCCTGCAGAACTCCTGCATCCTACATCGAACCGAATTGTTTTGGCCCCCATACACTAGTATATCCAAACTATATCTTAGCGGATCCGAACAGACCAATCCAAACCGAGGACTGGAGGCTAAGATGGTGAGAAGTGCAGAGATTTATCCTGCGCTATGGGACGTGCGGCGAAGGTAATCTTCTTCTTAATTCGGTTGCTCAGAGCTTTCGCACATTGACGTTGGTGCATCCGACATACGTTTTCGTCAGGGGAGAAACATAAAATGCTCTTGGGAACACTGAACCCCTGCAACGAGCGGGAGATTAAAACTTACATCTCCTATTAGCCATAAGTTACGGATAATGGATGTTACCGCCGCTGTGCTGTACTGTACTGTACTGTACTGTACCCAATTATACCTGTCAGCGGTCCACTGGTCAGGCTGCTGCTCACCGCCCAGCCCGGTGGTTCTTTGCTATGCTATTTCGTCTGGGTAGCCTGACGTCCCTGAATTGACTATTCACTTATCCACGTCCCCGACAAACCCTTATCTACCGTCCTGCGCTGCTCCAGTACATTCATCTTCCTTGAATATAGCTGAACTGGCCATAAAAGTCGCCGCACACACGCCGAGCTCTAGTCTTGCCTCGCAATTTGCTTATATGGAAGGATGTAACAGTTCTCCGATTGCGCCCAACCATACATACACAACAATGTCATCCTGTAAATTGCAGTTCCCCGACTCCCTCCTCGGATGGCTCCACCTCTTCATCCTAACCTACGCCATCTTCATAATTCTATCCGATTGGCGCCAAAGACGTTCCCAGAACCGCCTTCGAGCAGCTCCCATCCCCCACCCCCCCGAACCAGACCCCTCAAAGCAAGACGAAGCAGACCCCGCCAAAGACATCCTCGCCCCCCGCCTCCCCCACAACGAAACCACCCTCGTCGCCCTCATCACCGAGATCTACAGCATCTACCAGAAACTCAACTACATCACTCCGGATGAACTCATCTGGCCCCCGGCCGAAGCCGGCCACGCGATCAACGAGCCCCTCTGCGCGGCCCTGCACCTCGATGCCGCCGTGATCTCGCTGATGAAGCGCCTGCCCTACCCCCGCACCTCGCGGCTCGCCGAAACAGTCCCGATCACCCCGCTCTCGCGCGCCTTCGTCTACCTCGAGGACGAGGAGATCCGCGGCGGTCGGGACCCCGAGCGGTACGAGCATGTCGACGAGCTGCGGGGGGATGTCTTGCGCCCGCATGAGATCGCGCTGAGTTGTTTCGCGGATGAGGGGGAGTGTTGGGTTCTGGATGTGGCGGAGAGTAGGTTATCCCCCCTTCCCCCCCCCTTTCCCCTTTCCCCTGCCTTTATTCCCTTTCGGGTAGAGGCTGTATGGGGGAGAGTCGAGTGGTTGATTTGGATATGATACGTAGATACCATCCGACTCTGGGAGTGGGATGGGCTCCCGCCCAGCGGCGACGACGCCACTGACTTCCGCGCGTATCACGCCCACCACGCCCCGACGTTTCTGTCGGATCATTTGGAGAAGCTGCGGGCTCTGCAGATAATTCCCTGTGGCCACAGCGGGGCGCGGGGCTACTGGGTTCTGGATTCGAGCGAGGTGGTGTGTTACCCCCCTTCCCTTTCTCGCTTCTTGCTTCTTCCTGCATTCGCGATGCTAAATTGCAGGGCAGTATCCTCGGATCAAGCGAATACTGCAGGAGCAGTACGGCTGGCCGTATGATTTCCGGGAGGCGGAGTGGAAGGCCGCTTCGGAGGAGACTTGGGAGCGGCTGTTGCGGTTCGATTCGGCTTTTTAGGTGAGGAGGTCCACCAGGATATATACATGGTGTGATGGAGAGGGATGAGGGCGTTGCATCGTCGGTAGGCTTAGGCTAAAGTATAGATTAGTAGGCTACACACTTGGTAAGAATAGGATCTGGCCCGACATACGCACCGAGAGCAGCTCACCTACCACACCCACCCACGCTCCTCATCACCTCAGGTACCTAGTCTGTCCCCCGTCGAGATGTGGAAAGCATCACGAAAATCCACATTTAAGGCGGAACCCGGCCATGGACGTGTCATTTGGTACGCGGCGTCAGCGGTTTACCTGGATCCATCCAATCACATTGCTGCCTCCGTCGAGATGTCAAAGCAATCGCGAAAATCCACTTGTAGGGCTGCAGAAGGCTGGACGTGTTGCTTGGGACGCGCTGGGAGGACTGCACGGGGCCTACGATCGCTATCTGGTACTTCGACTCAGCGGGGTGATTGGTTCGATGGGAGTGCGGGCTTTTGTTGGCTGGAGGGGTGGGTAGTCGCTGTTGTCCTGGTGATCGAGGCGGAAGCTTGGTCGTTGGCTCTTTTATCTGTGGTCCAGGCTGTAGATGATTATAAGACCGACCCTCTATCCTAGATAACTTGGAGTCGAATCGAAAGATAGCGTATCTTCCCTATGTGGGAATGATAGAAACGAGCAACTGGTCGTGACCTACAGCCCCAAAGCAGCAAGCGCACGCTTTGATCGGCTTGTGGGATCTATACTCGAGTAGGTACACCACGTTCTATTCACCAGAGGTATGTAACACAGCAGCCTCAATGCTGGTACGCCGAGTAATACCCCAGAATCTAACATTCCGGATAGACCTCGAAAATTATTAGGATAACTGTTCATTAACTCCAAAGTAGTCCTTGAGGTATAATGCTCTAGGAGATCCTAGGAATGTGAATGTTCGAGGTGAAATTCATATTAGCCATTTCTTGTCTGTGGTATAAAGATAAAAAGACGCAAGTGAATATTCGGAGGCACACCGCGCCTCCGCTACGCCCACGCAAACTTTCGACAAAGTGAACACATTAAATCCCATATTTCAGTAGCCTTTTATATTCCTCAAGATTCAATGATGATCACCCAATATACTCCACATACCCCGCCCACTCCCGATCCCGCCTTAACGCCCGCACATCCCCCTCGTTCAAGCACGCCATCACCCCCAGATCGCCATTCTCCGTGCGCGACCAGAAATACACGCACCCCTCGAACGGCGCCGAGGTCGGCCGCCGCACCAACGAGGGGTGGCCCAGCACATCACCGAACCCGCAGCTGTACAGCTCCGTATGCGCCAGCGACGACACCCCGACGTCCGTCTCGGGGTCGAAGTCGCCGCCGAACATGATGGTCGACTTGTCGGGCTCCTGCGCGATGAAGGTGGCCCAGCTGCGCACGGCGTACGCGTGGTTGACCTCGCGCACCTGCGCCCGCAGCACGCCCGCGGTCTCGCCGAGCGTCATCGCGTCGAGGTCCCCGTACGCGACCCGGGTCGACGCGTTGTACCCCATCTGGCCCATGTACGCCGGGGAGACGTCCATGGCGCGGCGGCTGTCGACGGCACGCGAGAACTTGGTGCGTCGGTGCGCTGGCTGCGGCCTCTGGCGGCGGCGGGCCGCGGCGATGCGTTTCCAGAGGAAGGCGCAGAGGGCGTCGTTGGTGGAGACGAGAGGAATGAGTTTGTGGAGGGAGGAGGAAGCCAGTTCCGTGTTGGCGCGCTGCTTGATCTGCGTCATTTGTTTGGCGGGGACTTGGAAGAAGTGCCAGCTGGCTGGGGCGCGGGGAGCTGGCAGGGATCTGGGGATGGTGGGGCGGCGGAGGTGGGAGTGGTCGAGCATGGGCTCGGAGGGGTGGAGCAGCGGGATGATCGTGCGGCGATCGCGGTTGCCCTGGCTCAGTTCGATGGCCGTGAAGGGCTCGTGGCGCAGGGCTTTGGCCAGCAGCCGCGCGCATTGGAAGAGACCCCCGCCGTCGATGAAGTTGTGCTGCGCGGCCAGGTCGAGGAGGAGCCCGCCCTCGATGAAGTTGGCTTGCATGACGAAGACGCGCGCCGGCTCCATGCTCGAGTCTTCGTATCGCTCCGGGAATGAGACCACGGGTCCCAGCGCGCTGACGGGCAGCATTGAGCACGGCCCTCGCGCGGCGCAGATCTCTTGGTAGGATGGGCAGATGCTCGAGGCATCGCGCACAATGACGAGGTCTTCCGGCTGGCTGAACTCGGGACACGACTGTAGCCGGAAGGTGCCTGAGTTGCCAGGGGTCCGGCCCTCGTGCACGACCTCAGCTGCTAGCCAGGGGAACTCGGAGATGAGGGTCTCCGTGGCTGTGTATAGGGCGTTGATGGCTGCCCTTTGGGCGTGTGGGTCTGGGATGGGGAATGATAGTAAGAGGTGGGTGTAGGTTTTGAGGCCGGCCAGTTGGCCGATGTCGTCTTGGAATTTGGAGAGGTCGAACATTGTGGAGTTTGGGTATATGTGATTCGGGTTGGTTCAATGGAAATCTATGTTCTTGATCGAAAAGTGAAAGGACAAAAGCAGTGGGTATAATTCTATAGACGGCAATAGTGCTAACAGGACAGACGCTGGAATGAGAAGACAAGTCGTTGATTCATGAGGTTTGTGAAGGATATTGAGCCATTATCGTAGAGACATCCTCCAGTTTATATAATAGCGACAAGAGTATGAACCATCACAGCATCTATAAGCCAAGATTGAGGTTGTACTTGGGAGCATTGGGGGCCATGGCAGCCGCTTAGAGTTGCTGAGAATCGGTTCGGGAGCGCGTGCATTAGTGCGCCTCCTAACACGAACAGGATCACAAAACTCCGAGAGGACGTGCTCACAAAGTCCGCTACTCCGAAGCGCTCAGGCATCGTGAGACGAAACGAAGATGAAATGCATGAGAAGGTTCAAGCCAAGTGGTTGATGAGGCTCGAACTGCCATCATGGGCCAATCGGGGGCTGTTGACTCACAACAACTTCACACAGGCACTCCGTCGCCGAGATGTTGAGCTGAGACTTAGCTCAACGAAAACAAGACATCCAGAACTTTTTTCCTTTCTACAGATCAGAACATCCTTGGGTCCAGAACCTTGTAGAAATGGCGCCATTGCCGAGACGGACAAGCCGCCCCTCTGATTGAGGCATCTGCAGCCACATGGAGACACGTGGAGACAATGACGCTTTGTGCCAAGAAGACTAGAGCCTTCATTTGGGATGATAAGGTCTACAGGGCGGTTGAATCTCTTCGTAAAATGTGTTCTTGCATGCTCGGTTATGAGACGATAAATTGAGTTTCTCTGTGAGAATTCAAGCCGTGGATGTGAGATTGATAATTCACCAAGTCATACGAGAAAAAAAGCATGCGCCCACCGCCCCACCTCGGTGATTCTTAGCTTGTTCATCCATCATCCACGTTCTTGACAGAAAGCCTGATGGTGTCTCCTGGGCAATGGACATAGTGCATTATTGGCGCGTCTGCGAAGGTAGTATTACACTTTTGAGGAACAGTCTATAAAATTTATCGGAAACCACAACAGTCTGCAACAATTGGCCTCAATCTTCAAGGGAAGAAGAACGAAACCGCGGGTTCACTAAGACAAACATAATTGCTGTGTCTATGTTGAAGGGGATTCACATGACTTGAATCCTGTTGCTCTGAGGAGAGGCTATGGGTTATCCTCAGGAACGCTGGAAACTCCACATGGTCTGTGTCTTCCCGAGAAGACGATATTAGCTATGTATCCTATGCTACCATAGCATCCGGTTTGAAATATGAGTACTCGTTTTTAAACAAGACAACATCGTCCCTGGTGCTACGCTTTAGGCCAGGGTGGCGATTTAGAATCTGGTTGCAGTCAGGGAAAAGGTGCTGGTTGTCACTAATTCGAGTAGGTTATTTGAGTGTTGTCGCTATGTAAACTGGCGGCGATTCTCCCGATCAAAGCCGAGAGCTTGTGTCCTTCCCGTGACTTCACTCAACTCCCGTTCTGTTGTTTCACGAGCCCTTGCGCGGGCTCGAAGAAGCTGGTCCCGCAAATGCGGATCTTCCAGTTCTCGATCATGCCGGGCCCTTGACTGGGACCGGGTCGTCACTCGCCTCGAAGTGTGGCTTTCACCTATACCATGGCTTGCCCGAGCGGTGGATTCGGACAATAAATGCCTCTTTGAGGAACCAGGTGAATCATCGGGGGAGATATAGTCGCTATCAGAGTAGACGCTACCAGGCGTACCAATCCAGCGCTGCTCGCTCATGCCATTATCACATTTGCAATCGCCAGCCTGGATACATAAGCCAAGGAAGAGAAACCCTCACGCAAGGTAACACTAGGATCGGCTTGGTCGTAGTGGATTATCTTTGGGCTTCCCGGGTTTGGGGGCTTGTTTGAGGAAGATAGTCTGTTCGTACGTGGTCAGGAACCCGTATTTCATCTTGGACAAATACATGTAGCGCGATATCTGTCCTGAATTTCCACCGACTGGACGTGTCAGCAGTGGCAAGGATTATCAGTTTGCAAGATTCCCAGCATATCTAGGTAATGTCTGAACTCACTCTGGTTGTCATCATAACACTGTGCAAGTCGTGCGTCCAGGGTGTTTTCACCTCTCCCACTGCCCGCAAATGACCCTGCTCGTTCACCATCACAATATCGGGGAATTTTTTTACGGAGGGTGCCGTTTGTACGCGTTTTGTAGTTTCCAAGCCATGCAGGAATGTTCAGGGTACGGAAAACTGAGCTTGTGTAGTAGCTGACGTCGTGTTCAAAGCGACCAGAAACGCTAATCTCGTCGCCGCAGCGCCATTGTTCCGAAGAATGTGGTGGCAGCATACACACCCTTTTATAACGGGCGATGCGACGCTGCCTTTCTAGCGCTGCGTCAGGTAGCGCTGTGACGTTAGAAGGCTATAATTTACCAAGCGCCAGCTAGACTGACAGTAGCTTGAATAGCTCTAGTCAGCCCATAGATCGGACTGCTAGAAGCGCGCACGGGTCCTCACGATGGATATGAAGGCTTTGACGCAGACTTGCAGCTGTGAGCCGCCCGGTACAATGACAACCAGCCTCCGTGCTTAGATCTAACTAGTCACTGTACTTAAGAAGCAAAACAATCTATAAGGGCTACTTGCGTGCGGAATGCTAGACAATGCCATCTGAAACTCGGTTCATGGGGTATCCAGATGGGCAACCCATAGTACCCCGCTGTTGCTGAGATGCGCGGTACTAAGCAGCATGCGATTCATCCATGCTATCTATAACATGCAGATGACCTATAGCAGATCTCCTTGAACGATCCACGCTGCAAGCTACGTTGCTATTCGAAACTCGCGTAGCGCTGGGATAGATTGTGATACGTGATTTGAGGGATATTTTGCCGTTGCGCCATGAAATCGCTCGAGCAGATTTATGCGCCGGTACGGAGGATAGACTAGGCTATCAATCTGGCACAAGATGGACCGTCACACAACCATCTTTGATATGTCTGACTGGCGGCTCTAAAGTCGAGATGTAGTCGTGACTTGCGCGGTACGCGATTGAGGTTGAGAAGACAGAGGCTTTTGGAAGACCACTACCTAGCAATGTTGGCTTCGCTGCACTAGCGCATTCCTACCTCAAATGTGCTCGTACTCTTTCTTATGGTTGTGATACTCAGTTGGGGCTAAGTGCTGTGCTTTGAAACTCATCTTTTGCCGTTGATGGTGTTGGTCCAGGCCGACATCAGAGAGAATTCCAAGCCTTGAGAGAAATGAGGGACAGTTTGACTTGTCTTTTGGTTTATTTTTGGTTCGGATAGAAAAGGATTCAATGTCACCAACGATGTAGCAAACTTCAATTTCTTTGTTGGTAAGGTTTGATGGTTGGTACACATTCCACTAGTCACTTTGCTTGGTAAAGCTGATGGAGGAGGTGCTACGTGTTACTGTTGCACGTGTGAGCTCCTGGTAACTAACTTCTCACAGTCAAAATTCTTGACTGCTACTCAAAGCATAGGATCACAATTAAGCAGAACAAAGAACTGTCACTGTCAGGTTACTTTCACAAGGTGAGCGCAACATCTGAGGCTGACTCGTCCGGCTCACCTTCCCAAAGCGGCAACGGCGGAAGAAGGCCGGGCAACCAAAGAAGTGAACAACATACCGAGCTATGAACATGAAGGAACACAACCATGATCAGAGCTTAATCATTTTTACCTGTGCTGATAGGTCATGACTTCAAAGCATCATACTCTGACAGCTAAGGGACCCAATTTCTATGACCAACAAAAATACGCTACCAGGCGCGGGCGCTCCGCATCATCGTCAAGGAATGTATAGCGCTTCATATGGCCGTTTCCGGCCGACGGACCAATCCTACCGCGGAGCCCTGACTCAGACCAGAGAACACGGGTGGCTGTGACGAACCATGGACATGTTACAAACCAAACCGGAAGAGCAACTTGGATGGACGAAGACGATGGGTTGCGCGATCGGGGTTCGCACCCAGTCTACAACAAAACCATCGAGGCTCCCTCCAACCTGTCGAAGCAGCGCAGTGGCCTAAGTTAAGCACTTTGGCTTCACCAACTCCCCAAGCAACACGATCAATCGAGATACACAGCAGCCATGATCCGCCCAGGGTCCGGCTGCCAATGGTTCACGCGGCGGCGTCTGCAACTCTCCCTCGCCTTCGCGGTTGTCCTAGCCTGCATCTACACCATTCTCCCAGTGTCCAGCCGGCAGGACAGCTATACAAACACCAAAAATGAGCCCCCGCAACACCACAAACTCCCCTTTACCTCTCCCTCCTACGCCCGCTCCCTGTCCGCGAGGGAGCTCATCTCGCGACCGCGCTCGTCGGACCTCGTTTCCATCCCCAGGCTCATCCACCAGACCTGGTTCCCGGCCGGGAGCAACATGAGCGAGAACGCCCAACTCTGGGTCCAGACCATGCGGGCCCAGAACCCGGACTGGGAGTACGTCCTCTGGGATGACGAGACGAACCGGCTGCTCGTGGAGACGCATTTCCCGTGGTTCCTCCAGGACTACCTGCGCCTGCCCAAGGAGATTCTTCGGGCGGACGTCGTGAGGAATCTGTACATGTTCTTATTTGGAGGGTGAGAGTTGAGTTTTTACCGCGGTGTTCCTGAGCCAGATTACTGATGTTTGATATATGAATAGAATGTACGCCGACGTCGACACCGAAGCCCTCCGACCGGTGGACTCACTCTTCGCCGGCCACGACACCCCCCTCCGGGCGGCGCACAGCAGCCTCCTCGGCGCGTGGACGGGGAAAGCCAAGGCGCCATCACCGCACGACGCGTCTACGCTCACGCAGCGGGCGTTCCTGGGCCACATGTCGCACCGGGGTGGACTGGACGGTCCGGCGGCCGTGCCTAACGGGTGGATGGCGTCGCCGCCCGGCCACCCGTTCTGGCTGCTGCCGGTGATTCACGTCATCGAGAACCCTAACGGCAGTCAAGATGGCTCGGTGGAAAGTCTGACCGGCCCCACGGCCTTGTCGTTCCTACTGCACCGCTACTTCGAGGACTTTGAGGGCGACGAGCAGACCGTCCGCAAGCTCGTGTGCCAGAAGGTGCGGCGCTGGTCCCCCGGGTGGGAGATGTACTGTGGGCCGGAGGGCCACGAGGACGATGTGCCCGAGTTGCAGACGAAGGGCAGGGGCGCACCTGTCGTGGTGCAGGATAAGATGGTGATTCTGCCGCGGCAGCAGATCTACCCGTACAGCTGGTCGGACGACAAGAAGCTCCCCGCGTGCTTGGCGGCGTTCGAGAACCCGCAGTTCGATCCCGAGGCGTGTAAGCGGGCGATCGACGTGGAGGCGTGGCCGAGTTACTTCATTACGTATTGTACACATTCGTGGTGAGGGTGGAGCCAGGGGAGGTGGGTGAGGGGGAGGTTTCTGTGATTATGCTCATCATCGTTATGTCAATAGTCTTTGTTCTGTGCTTGTTTTTAGTTGAGTACAGTGTCAAATAGAACGAACAGGTTGGTGTTCGGCCAGATCCAAACCACAAACTAGGGCTGCGGTCTGCGGGAGATGCACGCAAACGGAAGGGGATTCCGAGTCCCAGACCCGTCCACGGTATCCGCGCGAACCGAGACATCCCTGAATGCAATGCGTCATATTCTGTTGGCAGTTCGTATAGGTTAGTGGTCGCTCAGGGCCGCAAACAAGCTTTGGGCCCTGAAAATCGGGGGCAGAAACGCTGGTGCCTGGTTCTGGACCCCACAATGTCTGTCACCACTCACCACCCGCCAGTGAGTGACCGCTAGTGAGTGACCGCTACTCCTCCATCCGGTCGCTCATCCGTATTCCGTGTCATTTTTTTTTCTTTTTCTTTTCGTAAAGACTTATAAGAAGCGGGGGCCCGTTTGCGGTCAATGTTGCAGTCGCATCGCCCGCCGAGAATCAAATGACTCCAACCCACGGCCGCAGCCCAACGGGGCCTGTACCCCCGACCAGCACCAGCACCAGCACCAGCAATCAACACGCTGCCCGCGGCTCTTGGCGGGTCGACTCGGCGGAAGACAGAGACGGGCTGGTATATATCCCCTTGCAGCAGCCATGTAGTAAGACGGGTCCCTCCGAGGAGGAGAGTTTTGGGTCTGATTCCTTGCATCGGGGGTCACTGTCGCTATCGCCATCGCCATCGCTCTCTGCATCTTCGCTGTCTCCATCAGTCAAGTCACCCGCCTCCTCGAGCCGCATCGACTATCCCTCCGAGGTGAAGATGACCTACTCGGAGGCATTAACCGCTGCCGCTGCAGCAGACCCGGCAAGGAAGCCAATATGGCCGGTGGTATTAGGGGTGCTGTATGTAGAATTTCTTTCTCTGAGCCACGAGTACTTCTCGGTGGTTAGAAATCAGCCAATTGACTTTTTTCTGTTTTCCTGGTGCACAGAGCCTGGGTATTCTGGTCGAACCTGACCATCCTCTTCAATAAGTGGTTGATCGAGTCGACCGAGTTCCGTATGTTCTTCCTTCCTTTCCCAATCTCCCCGTATACTGCATACGCGACTGAAATCACCACTAACCTTCCCAGATTACCGTGAGCACTTTTCCCCCAAAGAAGCCCCCAACCACCACAGGCCCCACCACAACCCTTCATAAACCCCCAAGAATACTGATGATCGAAAGCAATAATCCTCACAACCTGGCACCTCCTCTTCGCGACCCTCGCCACGCAACTCCTCGCGCGGACGACGTCTCTGTTAAACAGCCGCCACACCCACCACATGACGCCCCGCACCTACCTGCGCCAGATCGTCCCCATCGGTTTGTTGTACAGCGGCAGCCTGGTGACCAGCAACCTGACCTATTTGTATCTGAATGTCTCCTTCATCCAGATGCTCAAAGCCGGCGGGCCCATCATCACCCTCCTGACCAGCTGGGGGTGGCGCGTGGCGCGGCCCTCGCTCGAATCGTTTCTGAATATCTTGGTCATTGCGTTCAGTGTCGGGCTGGCTGTTGCTGGTGAGGTGCAGTTCGTCTGGACGGGGGTCGTCTTCCAGGTCGCGAGTTTGGTGTTCGATGCCAATCGGTTGGTTATGATTCAGATTCTTTTGAGTGAGGATGGGAATGAGACTCGGGGGCATGGGGGCGAGGAGGAGGGGGAGAAGGGGCACGGGCAGGCGGAAGCCCAGGGCCAGAGGCACGGGCAGGGGAAGAAGATGGATCCCCTTGTCACGCTGTATTATTCGGCGCCGGTGTGTGCGCTGACCAACGCGTTGATCGCCCTGGGTAGTGGGGAGGTGGCCGGGTTTGAGTGGGGGGTTGTGTGGAGGACCGGGTGGGGCGTGTTGCTTGCTAATGCTGGGGTGGGGTTTATGTTGAATGTGTCGATTTTCGTGCTGGTAGGTTTTTTTTTCACCTTTCCAGTTTTGGTGATCGGGGGGAGGGGGGAATGGGGGATTTGGCTCATGCTGACGTTTCTAGATCGGGAAAACGTCCGGGCTGACGATGACGCTGGTCAGCGTGCCCAAGAATATCCTCCTGATTGTCTGCTCGATCATCATCTGGGGATCGCCGGTGAGTGCGTTGCAGGTGTTCGGGTATGGGATTGCGTTGCTGGGGCTGTTGTATTATTCGCTTGGGTGGAGGACGTTTCAGCCGCTTTGTGAGGCGGCCGTCACGAAGGTGAGGGGCTGGCGGCGCGGGGAGGTGTATAAGTATGAGCCTGTTTAGTCGAGGTTGTCTATTTTGCGGAATGAACATGTATAATTAGATATAGATCATGAATGCTAGGTGGCTAGACTCTGCACATTGTGGTGGTACCAGTAGCTCAAGTTAGGTATACGTAGTGAATGGTCTACAAGGAACAGGATGCTGGACTTCATTATGATTGTACTGTACTGGCAACATGTACCGAGTGTCAAACTCTGCTCCAAGAATGTCAACGATATATATACCCTGCAACTACTCCGTAATCACCGGGACTTCACGAATCATATAGATAAGCAGCAATCACCCCACCCCATCCCCCAGCATTCTCGCTCTGCCGCGCAACAGCCGTGCCCCCCTCCACGACCATATTCGTCGTGCTCTTCGTGTTGGTCCCAAACAGATAAATCGCCGACGAACTCTCCACTTTCACCGCCGTCTGCTGACAGTCGCCCTTGGGACAGTCGCCGTTATCGTTGAAGAAGACCCAGTTGCAACCTCCGTACAGGAACAGGTCAGACGACCCACTGATGCGCTCGAACAGCGCCATCCGGCAGAGCGCGTCGTCGGCCGCGCACTCCGTGAAGTCCGGGTCGCTGCTCGTCAGGTGCTCGTTCCAAGGAGCCGGGGCCAGGGTGCCCCCGACTCCCTGCCAGTAGGGGGACTCGCTCTGCTGCAGGGCCGAGAAGACGTTGCGCGCGTGGTGGAAGTTGTACTGGTACAGGGTGTTGTGCTCCATGCCCGTGCCGATCAGCCAGGTCGCCGCCGTCGCCTCCACCAGCATCCCCCGCCCCGTCGAGATCGTCTGCGCGTTCTCCCCGTCCAGGTCGTGGTCCGCCGTCCACCCCCACATGTTCTCGATGTACGCCGACGCGGTGCTCGTCAGGTGGACCAGCCCGTACGCCGCCTTGCAGCGCTCCGCGCCGCCCGTGCACTCACTCTCCACGAGGCTGCCCACCGCCCCGCCGATCCGAAAGTGCGTGTTCCAGAATCCCACGTCTCCCGGGTTCGTGCCGGCGATGTTGACTTCGAGCTGTTCCTTTGTTAGGGTCTTACTTGTTGAGCGTGATAAAAGGGGGTGAAAGGTGGAGACTGACCAATTGACAACCAGGCAGAATGTCCGCCACGGTCAACACCATATCGTTGATTTGAGCCACTCCCGTATCCCCCGGGTATCCGACCCGAAGCATCGCCCGCGGGGAGGCCTCATTCTGGAAGTTGTCTCCCACGGCGCTGATGATCGAGGCGAACGAATCTCCGATGATGCGGCTGCCGCTGGGGACGAAGATGGTGTCGGTCACGATGTATGTGCCCGCGGGGAAGTAGATGAGTTTGCAGTCCTTGTTGCTCGAGAGGATGGCGTTGATGTTGCGCGTGTCGTCCGTCTCCCCGTCGCCGTACACCGGCTTTCCGGCGACGTTCTTGATGTTCAGGACCTGGTTGGCCGTAAACTCTTGGTAAGTTGGGGGTGCCTTGGTGAAGTATTTGTTCCCAGACAATAGTGCGGTCGCACGGGGGGTCTTGACGAGCTGTCCGCTGGTGCTTTGCATTTGGTTCGAGCCGGAGGTATACTGTTAGTAGGAGGGTTAGTCGGTTGCCGTGAAGTAAGAAGCAGGAATACCTACCATGTGTCCATGGACCCAGGTATCCGAGACGCCCCCGCTCAGGACAATTGTGTCGCCGATCTTCACCGTGTTGCCATAGTTGCTGATGTTCTCCAGGATGATCGAGTTTCCAGCTGTGTCGGACGTACCGGACGTGATGAAGGTCCCCACGCTCGTCGCGCTGGTATCGATCACCGTCAACGACCCAGATGTCCCGTGCGCGTCAATTCCGGTCTGGCATTGCTCGAAGCGGCATCCCATGAATGTGATGTCGGTGCCCCCCGCGACGACGCCGGTCGTGGTCCCGAGGAAACTGAGGTTCTTGAACACCCACTGCTGGCCGTTGAGCTTCATCCCCACCGCGCCACCTTTGAACCACAGATCGTTCTGCAAAGGTCAGATTTCTATTGTTTGTAGTCCACAGCGGACAGTTGGGAACGTACCATGATCAGGTTACTGTTGTAATCATACTGCGTCGTCAACCCCACATGTGTCGCAGAACCAGTGGGCATGTTAAATCCCACATTCGTCAATTGCGTCGCCTGACTGACGGTCCAATCGAGCAAGGCAATATTCTTACTGTATCCCACACCCGTCGAGTCCAGAACCACATTCTTCATGCCAATGTAGAAATTGATGGTGCCCCCGAAATTCGGGTCCTTGGCGTAGATGATGTGGTCATCCGGGAAGTTGGCGGCGGCCTTCAACACGGGCGGGTTGGTCGGGTCTCCGATCAGAACCGTTCCCACAAACAGCTGCAGAGAACTCTCAAGAAGGTAAGTCCCGCCGGGGAGATAGACGATGGCCGGCTGGCCGGTCGTGCCCATCGAGTGGGAGGCGCGATCGGGTCCGTTGGAGGGTCCGGCTATGTACAGCGAAAAACCAACTGTCAGCTTCCGGTCTGAGACTCTCCAAGAATTAGGGCTTCCCCCGTACCGTGAATGGCAGCCTGAATCGCCAGCGCCGCGTCCCGGCTGCCCGTATTATCGGCGCCGTAATCTTCGACTACATTCCGGAAGACCTTGTACGCCTCCTTGTGGCCGGAGTCGAGAAAGGACGATTGGCCGTTGTGTTCGATGTTCTCGTACCAGTATCCGCCGGAATTGCTCGAGCTGGCGCAGAGGGAGGGCGAGGCCGCCGCGAGGGTCTGGTGCGCCGGAGGCCCGTTGAGGCTTACCCATGGCTGCGCGGTGCGGTTCTGGATCACAAAGGGGATGCCACTGTCGCTGTCAGTGGGTACTTCTTTCGAGTATGTTTTTCGGGTGGGACTCACGTCGGATCAGGGATGTAGCTTCGTTGGGGGATGGATACAGCGCTTGAGGTCGGATAAGGCGTAAGTTTCTGTGCGGAGCCCGAGTTCCTCATCCGCGGCATCGAGGTGTTGCGCCATCCATCTTGCGGTCTCGCGAGCACCAGTGAAAAGAGTGATAGCCACGATATGCAAAGCAGAGCGAATGTCGAGTTTGCCATCATGGCGGCACGCGTCTGGTCGCAGCGAGTGCAATTATACAAGCATCAAAGTGAAAGACTGAGAAAAAAAAAAGAAAGGACCGATCAAAGGGTAAATAAAGAGTGAAAGTTCCCCTTGAGTCGGAAATACAAACCTCGATACCTGTTGCTTCGAGAAAAGGCCTAGTCGGACATTGGGATTTCGCCCAGGGATGGCGTATCACACGGTCGGAAAGTGTCAGGGGCGGGGGGGGGCGCGCAATGAATAGAAGCATGATTCTGGGAGCCTCCTCTATTTATGTGGATTTTCATTAGTGCATACCTGGACTGAGTCCAGACAAGGATTGTCCAGGTTTGGGAGGAATCCCGCGCGGCGGAGACTTGCATACTGGCATGCCTTAAGGCAAGATTTAGAGTGAGGAAGTCAAGCCCATAGTTAAGGTTAGGGCCATCCAGTTATTTGTTGATCTTCCGTAGAAAGGGCGGTCGATCAGGGGTTTGACAACAACCACTTGAACTCTACTTGACCAGTCCACTCTTGGGCCACTAACAGACCAGTATCTGTGTGTCTATCTTGCTGTGACCTACCTCATTTCCTTTTGGAAAAAGTCACCTTGCTCATCCAGACCATTTTCTCGATTGTTGAATCTCGTCTGCCTGGCTGCATTATCCCTTTCTACCACCGCCACCGGCGCCACCGCTGCCAAACCATGCAGAAAACCCAGTTTCGAGACCCTCGTGATAGTAGCCACAACCCTCAAATTGGGAAATACCAACCTTGAATCGGTCCCTGCCCGGACCCAAGTGTCGTAGGTATCGTCGATGGCGTTTAACCCCAAAAACAATTGTCCGAGCCATGCAGCTCTGACGTCTTTTGCGACAGCGAGCTTGCATTCCGCAAGGCACATACCAACCAAGGTTGAGAGCAAGGGATTGCCCGCGCAGGAACCAACCAACAAGTGCGTGGCACGTTGTAGGGCAGTTTCCTTTCCATATTGCGATCTGGACCCTGCGTTTCCTGCTCTACAATAGCTTGCAGGTTTTCGATGGGCTTAGGCAACAGTAACAAAATCACTAACCTCAGCGGGCCCTGTGTACTAAACGGCAGTACAACAATGGTGCAGCACCTTTGTTTCCGTCTTTTGACAGAGACAGTACTTTGCGTCATCCGTCTTCCAAAGCATAAGTTACTACATCGCCCAAATCAACTTATGATTCCCCCCCCCCGGGGCCCGCCTTGGAACAATCTACAACCCCACCCCACTCCGCCCACGCGTATCGGTAAAATTCAAGGACTTACTTTCCGCAAGATGACGAAGGGTAGGAAAGCATGAGAAAAATAAGAGTCGGAGTGCAGCCGAGTGAGTGGGGTGGTGCCAATCGTCTGCGTCTCGCAAATAAATTCCGCCCGGAGGGGGGTGGAACTCGATCTGTTTCTGTAAAACTAGGAATATGTTCAGTACCTTAGGTATGAATCCCGCAATTGTTACCAAATCTCAGACGTGGGTGTACGAATCATAAATAGTATACTTACAGAATATCAGCATACGTATACTGTAGTATAGGAAACTGTCATACCTGCTTTAAGGTTCTCTGTATTCGATAGGTAAGGGACTTGGGGGGTCCTCGGTCGTTGTTACCCGGTAGAAGAGGGAGATTGAATGCGACAGTTTGCTTGGGATGGGGGTTTCTATTGCATCGTAATACTGGACATCATCAAATTGCTTCTGAGGGAAGGTATTCATTGAAACATTGAAAGAGGAATAATCTAGATGTTCGCCATACTATGTAAAGCCAGCTTCCTTTCGGTTCTCTTGATCCTCTGCTCTATATCTACCCAACGTGGCTGACAGTTCCTAGGTCGGCCCGCCAGGTATCCTGTTGCAGCGAGAACAGACGTGCCAAAAAACCAGGAGATAACCGACGGAAAAGGCTTATCAGAGACGTCAAGGCTTACAAGTTCTAAAAATCATTGCCAACGATATAGTACAAGATCGGAGCGTCTCGCTCGTGTTAGTATTTGGTCGGTCGGTCTCCCTGCAACCGCTGAGCCAGCGTTTTCTTATTCGGGAAAGGTGAGTGCGGGCCGTGGGTACCGCGGGAACGAAAAGCACACTAGCCCCTAAATGGAATGCGCTGGACAAACCCGTGACGCCTGGTCCCCCAGTCTATGGTTCAGATTGGAGAGTCATGAAGGATAACTAGACAGAGCTACTGATTACAAACACGAGAGTAATGAGGGGACTTGGACTTGTCCATGGCGCTCTCGACGAGTTATAAATATCGCTTGAGTGTCGCCTTTCACTTCCCTTTCACCAATTCTAATCTGCCGTTGTCATTGCAGATCATATCGAGTCGTGTTCGCTCAAAAGATAATACATTGATTGTATCCTGTTCTCAAACCAAATTCTCGTTGCCTGCTGCACGCAAAAAAAGTCTTCAATCTCACACACCTCCAACAGAATGAAAGCGATCCTTATCGAGAAGTTCGGAGGCCCAGACTCCCTGGTGATCAAGGAGATCCCCCGACCCTCACCCAAGACCGGCGAAGTCGTCATCAAAGTCAAAGCCTTCGGCGTCAACCATGCGGAGATGCACATGCGCAAAGGGGAGTGGGCCGAGTGGATGCCCGTGAGCGGGATCGAATGCGTTGGCACAGTCGTGGACTGTCCCGGGGGCGAGTTCGCAGAAGGGACAGCCGTGGCCAGTCTGATGGGCGGCCTCGGGCGCACCATCAACGGCAGCTATGCCGAGTACACCCGCGTACGGGCTTCGAATGTCGTCGAGCTCGGCCCAGGGGCATCGACGCTGGGGTGGCATCAGCTGGCTGCGATCCCAGAGTCCTACGCCACAGCCTGGACATGTCTGTTTCGCAACCTCGATCTGAGCAACGGGCAGACGTTGCTGATCCGCGGCGCGACCTCGGCGTTCGGTCAGGCAGCATTGAATCTGGCTGTAGAAAAGGGTGCGCGTGTTGTTGCGACAAGTCGCCAGGAGAGTCGCTTCGCGCGATTGAAGGCTCTGGGCGCAGAGCGTGCAGTTATGGAAGGGCCCGATCTGTCGGAGCGGCTGGCGGAGAGATTCGACGCTGTCTTGGACTTGGTTGGCAACAGCACCATCGTGGATTCGCTGAGAATGGTGCGACGAGACGGAAGGGTGTGTCTGGCTGGGTTTCTGGGGGGTTTGGCTCCGATCCAGGATTTCAACCCGCTCCTGCAGATGGCCAGCGGTGTCCATTTCAGCTTCTTTGGAAGCTTTGTATTCGGAACCCCGGATTTTCCCATGTCCGATGTGCCCCTCCAGTCGATCGTGAAGATGGTTGCCGATCGAAAATTCACAGCAGAGCCGTCGCGTATTTTCCAATTTGATGATATCAGGGAGGCACATCAAGTGATGGAAGCTAATCAAGCCAATGGGAAGATGGTCGTGATTGTTGACAACTACTAAGAGTTGTCTTGGTCACGGAAAGAATAGCTGGTCTTCCAGCGCATCCAGTGAACAAAACAAAGCGTCGGGAAGCCGGAGGAATTGTCCAATAAGATCTTTATAGTCTGTAAATTTAGCCACTCCCATCAGTACAATCATTTTCTCAAGCAAGCTCACAAACCAGCCTCGCAATTCTTCACCTAGACATGAAGCACAAGACCCGACTGTCAATGCCCAGACAAGGTAGATCTGATGACCCGTCGAGAGCAGAGAGAGCTTCATATCACGCAACAGTAATTGTAACTTTGATCCGTATAACAGGCCAGGGATCGTGTCTAAACCAAATCTCCCACGAAGCTCTGTCAGATACACAATCGTAGCTAGCCGGAAGCATTCCATCACACGCGGCTCGATGGTATCGTGGACTGCGGCACGTGGCTGTGACAGCAGAATGTGTAGCATCGGTGAAATGTGAAACCCAGGAAATAGGACGTCAGACCAGAGATCCCGTTTCAATAACTCAGACAGCATGATCATATGTAACTCGGCAAAGCTCTGACGGATGTATGAGACAAGAACGTTGCGGTTGTTGTTTTCGCCATCAAGCGATGAGTCGTACTGATACGAGGCCATGGTGAGCTTGCTGCGACCGGCCAGGATTGCTAGAGGTTGTTGGTATCGAGGCATACTGTCTTGGATATATGCGCCATTGACATCCACCCTGCACATACATCAGTCAAGGAAACAGCTGCAGAGCGGTATGTGCTTACCAATACAGCATGGTCCTCAGCAGCGGGTTAGAGTCGAGAGACTGGGCGCCACCTCTGCAGCCAAGGATACGGGATAGACCATCCATGTGAACGTTCAAAAGCTTTGGATCCCGCGTCATGTTCTTGATGGGGCGAGTTAGTCAATCGAGCATTGGTCGAGAGTGACTGCAGTATCTCACAGCATAACAACAGAAGGCCAGCACAGCAACGACCACCTCGTCGGAGACACAGGTTGCGGGGTCTCCTAGACGCTGCTGCAGGAGAGTTGTCGCATGAACGGTGTATCTGTAGTGATCCGTGCTGCTGTCGTCGGCGTATAGATGTCCCAAGTGTTTTGACGAGGCTGATAACAGTTGCGATAGAGCGATGGTTTCACGGACGACATCGAGAAAGCCGATATCAAGGATGGTTCGAAACATAGAACAAGTTCCATCGTACACTATAGCCAGAGTTAACTACTGCTTAGACCAGCAGGACTCTCATACAGAAAGGTAGATCGTACTATGGTCCCAGAGCCGACGAGTTCGTCGATCGCGATCGATCGGGAATGTCCCGAAGGGGTCCGATCGGCTTGCATCCAGCATTGAGAGCGGAGCTAACGCGACAGAGCCATCTGTGCAGGACTGCTGCTTTTCGTGTATTGACGGATAAGATAACAGGGGTAATAAAACAGAGCCCTGCAGCAGCGGGCTCGCATCAAGCTCAATCGCTATGGTTCCCTTTCGCTTGGGTTTAGCGGTTCGTCGGCGATAGTCGACCATCGCGTGGCTGCGAACGCGTCGCCGCGTGGCTGCGTCTCCGGCTACATTGTCACCCGCGACGGAGATAAACTCAAAGTGTGATGCACACGGTCGACCTCTGCTTCTGGTTGGCTTGCTTGTTGTCATTGTGACAAGGACTTCTCTTTAACTCGGTGTTGCACCCAGTGCACTGCGAAAATGAAACTGTTTCAGGTCGATCTTGGTTAGACGGTCGCCGCCGGCGCTTATCTCATCGGTTCCCCGCATTATGCTGGGCCCCAGGATACAAATTGCTTGCCTACAAGATCCACTTTTGATAGGGAAGCAGGTGTACATTTACTGGAAAAAGGTGCATCATCACATAAATGAGACTTCAACGATGCCAGCCACATCACAACACAATCTCTAACAGCATAATGCTCATAATGTCTCACAGCACCCAAAACCAACTCTACATCCAACAAACACAAAAGCAACAACACCATTCGAGCCATACTTTAGCATTCAAAACTGCTACCCAGGTCCTTCCTTGTCGCATCAACCTCCAAACTCAGGTACCGTATGCATTAATCCCTCAAGACCCCCGGTACGTCGAGTAATTCCACGGCCCCAACAAGACGGGCACATGGTAATGGCGCCACCCTTCCTCGCCATCCTTCCCCCTTCCCTTAACCGTGAACTTGACCTCGACCTCGGGCCAGAAGCTCTCCACCCCCTGGGCCTCATACCAGGGGCCCACCTCGAACCGCACCGCCCAGTTGGTCTTGCTGTCGGGCGCGGGCAGCGCGGCCAGGATCGCCGGGACGGATTGTGCTTGTTGCGACGAGCTGCCGGTGCAGGTCAGGGGCTCCCAATTCGCGACGCGACCGTCGGCGTTGGTGGTGGCGCGGAACGTGGGGGGTTCTTCTGCTGCTGCACCGCCCGTGCTGCTGGAGAGGAGCGTCAGGGTCACGGGGAGGTTGGCGGCGGGGGTGCCGGTGAGGGTGTTGAGGACGTGGCAGGTGATCGGGTCGCGGGACATTGTTGCTGTGGGGGGGTTGGAGGTAGTGAGTGTTGTGGTTGTTTTGGTCTGGGGGGAGGAGGAGGATGAGGAGGAGGAGTGTTGGGTGTGGTTGAGTTGGTTGCGGAGGGTTAGACGCTCGGTGATTTGGGCTTGTTGGGTTGGGATTGGGCCTGTTGACGGCTGGTGAGGTTGTGGGGTGCTGTCCATGAACTGTCTCGGCTCAATGGTAAGTGAAGGAGTGTTTGAGGAGTATGGCTGTAGAATCGAGGGGAATGGTGAGCGATAAGGTGTAGTTAGTGTGATGTGTTTTGTCAGTGAAGGGAGGGTGGAGTGGAGTTTAAATGATCATATCTCCGGTCCCGCATTGACTGCTCTATCGGAGAGCACCGATACCCCGCCCGCGGAGGATGCCACCACCAGCCTGGTAGTCAGCCTGAAGCCAGGCCGGGCTGGCTGGATGAGCTTGTTTCCTATTCCGGAAACTCGTCTTGGCGTCGGGTAATTTGAGTCCTCAGGCCTGATGAGTGAATGTTTATCGTTATCCGAGCTTACACTGTAATCCTGCAATGTTCTCACTTTCATCCTGCACAGTCAATAAATTGAGAGCAGCGTCTAATTTTCTCTTGCTCGATCACCATTATGACGCGTTCACTTAATCCTGTAAACACACAAAAGACAATCACCGAGAAGCAATTACACCCTCCAAGAAATCAAACCCCCGTCTCTGCAATTCCCACGTCGGAGACCCCACCTTCATACTCATCGCAAACGTGTGATCCTCCCCAGGGACCTCAATCATCTCACACCGCACCTCCTGCTCCTTCAGCACCCGGAACAACTGCCGACTCACATCGATGGTGACCTTGGTATCCGCCCCACCGTGCACAATACACGTTGGCGGGAACTGCGCATCGACGTGGTGGACCGGGTCGATCTCTTTGACATCCCGACCGGGATAGCACGCCTGGATGACCGTCCCGTTGGCGACCTGCGTAAGCGCGAACCCGTCACGCGGGCGGCTGAAGTCCGGGCCCGGCACGACGCCAACCTCGGTCTGCCCTTCGAGAGAGATCGAGCTGTTCGTAGGCACTGGCTTCTCATCGTAGATCCGGTTGAGGAACGCGGGGTCGAGAGGCGGCAGCTTGCTGGCTACCTCGGGAAGCGGTTGCGTCCAGAACGGGTGGGTCAGGTAGGCCGGGGCGTAGAAGTCGAGGATCGCTGCTACTCGGCGCGGGACGTCCCATCCCTACAACCCCGCAGGATACAGGTAAGTATCATCTTTGTTTGCTGACTGCCTATTGGGAAAAGAAACAGGTGGGCGCTCACCAATGACAAAGCCAAGGTGCCTCCGGACGATGTCCCGAAGGCCATGACTCGGTCCTTATCGACGCGGTACTGCGATCCATGCAAATGCGCGGCTGACTCCCCGGCAAGAAATGCATCGAGGTGGCCGTCGTAGATCCATGCCAAAAGATCTCGGCAGTCGGCCATCGGACCCTCGAGGATGTTCACCTGCGGACAGAGTCGGTGGTTGGGACTGACCACGATCCATCCGCGGGCCAGGCAATCGTCCACCTGAGGCATGCAGACCATCTTGGAATGGCCCAGCATGAAGGAGCCGCCATGGATGTCGATTACTGTGGTTCTCGTTCAAAGGTCAGCGATCTCATGAATTTGGGTAGTTGTCTTTGATGTCGCTGAGAGCCTTGAAATCACATACAGACAGGATAATCTCTCGGTTGTCCGTTGTCAGAGGCTGCTAGGGGTGGGAGATAGACATCAGTGTCGATCTTGCTACCGTCGATCTCCTTGTATTGGACTGTGAGGGGCGCCGGGGGCATGTTGTCTGCTCTATTCACAATTTTCTCGTAGAATGGTTTTGCTCTTTTAGTCAAGAATTTGCAATAGATCGTACACTCCAGGAAACGAGTAACAGAGTATGGTGCACAAGGTTAGATGAAGTTGGAGGAGTCCTGGAAATCGGCTTCTAGATGCAAGATAAATCTAGGCGCGGGCCCCTTCGGAAATTCCGACTGCGGGGAGGCGACCAGGGATATCCGGCCATGGGAATGGGGACCCAGATCGCAGAACGGCATTTACCGAGGATGCATATCTCGTCGAGTCGATCAAGCCTTTTGGCTCAACATCGTTTTACTGCACACCGATATCTCTACAAATCTATAGGCGAACTTTCTGATCGAAGGAAGATAAATAGTTTTGATGTGGTCCTCATTTGGCGACAGACTGGCACATACATTAGGTTGTAAGAAGACAACGAGCGAAACAATGCAAACGGCGGCTCCGGCCGCGTTTCCCGGAATACCTACTCATATTTCATGCCAGCGCGGCTGCTGCATCCTGCCGCATTTTGAAAAGTCGTCACTCGCTGAGGCCACACCTCTGCTTGTCCTAGGTGTGCTTACAGGATTACAGAATGTCCACATAGCTGCAGTAGTGTGAATCATTGGAACATATTAAAATTGAATTGAGTTTTTTCTGTACAACTACTTGTGGAGGAATTCGTTGACTACTTGGGTGAAGGCAGGAGCGTTCTCGACCATGGGCAGATGTCCGGCCTTGGGGATGAGCTTGAGCTCCGCATCGCCCTTGAGGTCGGCCGCCATCTGCTGCATGGTCTTAGGAAGCACACCATCGCCCTCGCCGGCGACAAAGAGACCTGGAACCTGCGCCTGCGCCATCTGTTCCCGGACATCGTATGCGCAGAGAGCCTGGACGCTCTGGCGGAAGCCTTCAAGGCTGTTGGTGCGCACCAACTCCTTCACCTGAGCGGGCAGATGAGGCTGGGTCTCATAGGACTCCGGCGTGAACCACCGGCGAACAGTGACCTCGGCAAGCTCCTCACCAACAATCGTCTCCTGGGTGGTAGCAGAGACAGCACCCTCGCGCTCGGCCACTGCTACGCGATCATTCCAGGCCTTGCGGTTAGACTCGGGGCTGGAGCTGTTAGTATCGCAGGCGATGAAGCGCGTCACGCGAGTAGGGTAGCGCAGTGCGGTGTTGAGAACCGTAACACCTCCCATGCTAACACCGATCAGGGTGGCTTGAGGAATGCGCAGGGCATCTAGCAGGGCGATGATGTCGGAGGCGAGCACATCGATGTTGATCGGCTGCTTGCCACAGGCCTGCAGACGGCCACGGGTGGAGTAACGCAGGATACGGAAGCCCTGGTTGCGGGGATCCGCGAGGAAGGCGCTGACAAAGTCATCCCAGATGGCGTAATCCACCAGAATCGAGTTACTCAGAACAATGACGGGGCTCTGAGGGTCAGTGCTGCCCTCCAACCGGTAGGGGAGGTCGACACCGTCCGCGGTGGTGACAAATGACTCGACGGCCGGGCGGGTAGGCGAGGGGAGAGTACGGGTGCGGCCGTCGTTGGATGACCACGGCCCAGCAACATCCTTGGAGGCCAGGGAAGAGAGCTCGCGGGGAGCAGGTCCGAAGGTGTAGGCCCACTCAAAAACACGACGGCGCTGGCTGGTGATCGTGTCGTTCACAATCCGAGTGCGCCAAGGGGTATCCATGGCAGCCTTGTGTTCCGGACCTCCCAGGCCATTGGTGGCTTTGTACTCGTGGAGGGTCAAGTATTCGCGAGGGGCCTTGGGGTCGATGGCGGCTGTAACGAAGCGACGGGAGCAGCGCCAGCCAGGCACGCGGGAGAGCATAGGGATGTGTTCTTCGGTATACCAGCGGTTGTAGTCGGCCTCCTTGTCGGCGTCATCGACAAGAGTGGTGGAGACAGCGACAAGCACCGAGCCGGCCACAGTGGTATCAGGTTGATCCTCGAGCGGAGTGTAATCGGCGGCTTTTTGTTCACCCAGGAAGTCGTAGAGGCGGCGATCGACGGCAATTTGAGCCATAGTCGCTTTCTCGCGCGGAGTCTTGATACCATCTCCCCGCAGAGCCAGGTAGGTCTCGCGCGTCAACTCCTCCATCTCCGTAATGTCATACCAAGCTACCCACTCAGGCTCCTCGCCATCAACAGCACGATACCGGAAACCGTTGGTGACGAAAGGCAAGCGTAGACGCAAGGGTCCATGTTCCGAATTGTACCAATCGTGGAATTGAGCGGCGGGGAGCGAGGGACGCGGGTGCATCGTCACGTAAAGCAAGCCGGGAGTCGCCATTTTGGAGGGATTGAGTGGTGCGACACAGGGATCAACTGCAGCTGTTGAGTCAATGAGTCAATGAGAGAGACACCGAGTAGGAGACCCTGCGATAGATAAGTTAAGGAGGGGCATCCGACAGGATGGAGGGGCGTAGCGCGGGCCATGATTTTATTGTTCACTTGCCGCCTCCGACTTTCGACTGCCGAACGCACAGCCGATGGACGGGGGGAAAGCCATTTACCGGAGGTTCGAATTCGCTCCGGAGCAAAATCGCCCAGAGTCGTGCCGGTCCTGCACGTGACATGCGGAGGATCGCGGGTGTTTGTGGTGTTTGCTGAAATGGGTCTTTGTTCCCCCGCTTCCCCCACAGATTCCAAGGCTACCTACCTTATCAAGCTATCATCATCTATGCTGCACTGGCTTGACGCAGAAGAACTGGGACAGACTGACTTACAAGGTACTGCCCCCCCCCCTCCCTCTCTCCCCGTTTTTGACCGTTTTTGACAAAGTCTTCAAGCATGGCTCGCCCTAGGCGATTCTACTCCGATCCAGACTTGTACCTGCATTGCGATACGTCGATCCGGGGGAGGGCAACATTCCTGCCCTCGGCCCCATCCCTTCTTATCATCCGAAAACGGAAATCCTAAAGCACGCCCCTGGAGGGCTGAAGTAACATCAGAGTGCAACCGGGAAGAATGTTCCCTGGATCAGGCCTCTGGATCCTCTCTCAGCGAGGGTATCTCAGGGTTTGAATGTTTTCATCCGTGTCACGTCTTGAGTTGGGTCCGCGGTCGTATCGACCGGTCGCCGGCGTCATGCTCCTCGCCAGTGAGGACTCTACATGCGGACAAAGTGGCCCGGTGGACATGATCGTGTTGCATTGAAAACCTTCGGTCGCCTGTATCAGTCTGCAGGCCTTTCAGTGATGTTCTAAACACCAGGACAGCTTCAGCTACGCAGCAATCGCGCCCCAATCTTCCACAATGGCCACCACAGCAACGAAATTAGATGAGCGAAAGAATGAGGAGAAGAACCAAGAAGAGAGCTCGATTCACGAGCTGTCGTGTTCCTCTACCACTCCTTTATCGCCTGACAGTGCAGAGTCAGAGGTAGTCTACACAATTGACGACGAAAAGACAACAGATAAGACACATGCGGAGGAACAATCAGGATCAAGCCTTCGTCTTCTAGTCTGGATGACAATCAACATTGTGTCTACTGTAGCCATCGTAAGGCACCAGGAATCGCTCATCTGAAGCAATATGAGGCTCACTTTATACCCCACAGGTTTTCACCAACAAGTCTGTCCTCTCGCATGCCATGCTTCGAAACTCCCAGGTGTCATTTGCTGCATATCACTTCACGATCACTGGAGCGACCCTCTGGATTACCTCTCGACCCTGGTGTGGCTGGTTCGAGCCTAAACATGTCTCTGCATATCGCATCCTTCATCTTGTTGCAGCCATGTGCATCCAAGTGATATTCCAGAATCTTGCACTTGCACACTCTTCTGTTATCTTTCACCAGCTGGCACGATTACTCCTTACGCCTGCAACCGCGCTGCTGAACTACATCCTCTATCAATCCAGTATCCCTCGCGCCGCATTCCTGCCACTCATTGTACTCTGCACTGGCGTGGGGGTGGTCTCGTACTACGATTCTGTACCAACCTCAAAGAGCACTGAATCGACCTCAGCGCAGGGCATTTTCTTCGCCCTCTCCGGTGTCTGTGCCAGTGCCATGTACACCGTGCTGGTGGGCCGCTATCACAAGAAGCTGCAGATGAGCAGCATGCAGCTTCTGCTTAACCAGGCGCCTATCAGCGCAGCTGTTCTACTCTGCGTTGCCCCTTGGATGGAGACTTTCCCAACCGTCTCATCTGTGCCGGAGTCCCTGTGGCTGTCTATCTTGGCGGTATGCGTTCCATCCTTCCCCTGGCTCTGTACATTCAGCTAATTCACCACTTTGCAGAGCGGCATTATGGCATGTCTGGTCAACCTCTCTCAGTTCTACATCATCGACGCAGCAGGGCCAGTTACCAGTACTGTCATCGGCCAATTGAAAACCTGCATAATTGTAGGGCTAGGTTGGATTCTGTCAGATCATGTGGTGTCACATCAGAGCGTGGCAGGAATCCTGATGGCCTTGACGGGAATGAGTTTGTGAGTTCGCACCCTTTCATTCGAAGATCAAGGACTAATGTTGTTATCAGATATATGAAAATAATTCTCAAGCATCAGAAATGATGCTCAATTGGAATAGTAATGGCGTACGGGAATAGGTAAAAAGACTTTATGTATAGTAGTAGTATAATTTTAATGCAGTGGATATGATCGAAGCAGATATACTAAATGTGGCTGTCTGATGTCGAGTCTGTGGTCTCAGAAGACAATCTGAAAATCAATGGTTAAAGTTTCCTTGTATAAGACCTACTAACTTCACCGATTTCGAAACTTCAGAGAAGAATTAAAGCCACAGATATGAATGAGTCCAGTGTTACAGGAGGTGGAGATGAAACAAAGCTGGACCTCGGCCAATGTACACGTGACCGACAAGCTTGTAGGTATTTGTCCCTTTTGCATTATGTTTGCAACATTTGTCCGCGTCCTGTCCGCGCCCTCCGCGTTTCCCTTATCGCCAACGACCCGTGTTCCTCGCCGCGTCCGTGACACGAGAGTGACTTGATCATGAACCCATCTCCCTCATTGGACCCCAACCTGCGCCAGTCCTCAATTCGAAAAAGCCAGGCGCTATGACAGGCCGAAGTCGAACACCCGGCAAGTTCGCATGATGTCACACTGGTTCACGCTTCAGGAGTCTGATGACGATGAGAGCGTGGCCAAAGAAGCCGAGAACCTTCTGGCGCAGTTCTTGGGACCTTCCAATCCTGTGAAACGCAAAGCCACACAGTCCGTCGATCGAACCAAAACCCCGACGATCCAAGACCGATCCCCCGCCACCGGAAGCACTCGCTCGTTGACCCTACCCCGCACGCCAGAGTCTCTGGGACCGAGATCTCAGGATAAGCTGCCCATCACAGATCACTCACAAGTATCGTACTCGACCAAGGCGGCACGGGCGCGACGTTCAGGTCGTTCGCGGAAAGGCCCCGCTAACTATTATGATTGCTCCAACTACGAAGGCTTCGGGTCGAACAGTGAAGTTAGCCAAGATCACGAAGAGGCTGTGGTGACGTCTTCGCGACCACGAAAAGGTCCTGCTAAAAACCATGATGGGTCGAACGATGAAGGATCTGGGCTGGATCGTGGAGTTAGCCGAGGTCGTGAAGAGACTGTGGTGAGGTCTTCGCGACCACGGAAAGGTCCCGCTAACTACTATGATCGCTCGAACTACGAAGGCTTCGGCTCGCACGGTGGAGTTGGCCAAGGTCGTGAGGAGACTGGGTTGAAGTCTTCACAATTAAGCAAGGGTCCTGCTATATGTTATGGTCGCTCGAATTCCGAAGGCTTCGGGCTGGATGGCGGGGCTAGCCGAGGTCGTGGAGATAATTTGTTGAGGTCTTCGCGACCACGAAGGGATCGCAGTGATAGCCTGGTACCGAAACCCCCTCGGCGTAGAAGAGGTCGCAGCTATGCATCATCACCATGTTCCAGTGTCCAGCACGAGCCCGAACGAGCACACCTTGACTCATGCCTAGCGATCCCTCCATTTCACGATACCCATTCCGGCCCAGCCAAAGATCCATCGAACACATTGACGGCACTTCTGCAACAACGTCAGTTGGGACGTTCCACAGCGCGCAAGATCCGTACCCAGGCTTCCGACAACCTCGAAAAATCTTGGACTTGGAAAGGCGCTTCCGGTGATGTGATTGTCTTGGGGTGGTCGCCCGATGGTACCAAGTTCGCAGCCGGGGCAGCTGCCCAGTGCGACGAGCACAACATGGCATATAACCGAAACAACAACCTGCTGTTTGGAGATTTGACCACGAATACTTTGCAAGAGCTACCGGATCACTGGGTACCCCGACCGCGGACGAGGGCAGCCAACAACCTGAACCTTCACGATTCTCGACTCTTCATGAGTGTGACCGCCATTGAATGGTGGGATGACGCTCTCTTCACGGCAAGCTATGACAACACCGTGAGACTGTGGCATTCATCCAGCAAGGGTACAGGGTGCTTCGAACGATTGTGGCATGATACCAGGGTTGAGGTGATGGCCCGCTCGAAATACGTGCCCAATTTACTGGCAACGGGGACGCGTGAGATCGGCCTCTGGAGACTGGACGAGCGTACTTACACATTCCTCGAAACCCGCAAATCTCGTTCGAACAAGGCTATTGAGATGGTGCCTTCTTCTCTTGCGTGGGGCACGATTCGAGAAACTGGCAATATCCTCCTTGCCGGATTGTGTGAAAAGGGTCATGATAGCCTAACGCCCGATGGCCAGTTGGTAGCTTGGCAAGTGAGCGAAGCTTCAATCACGCCCCTCAACCTCTTACCCGGCTCCCAAAACGTATTCGATATCAAGTGGCACCCGTCTTTACCAGTTGCTGCCGTGGCGAACTACATTGCTCACTCCCCGTACAAGGCCTTCAAAGAAAGCAGATCATCCGTTCGTATCTATGAGCCGCTGAGATCGAAAGTCAGTGTCATGGAATTCGAATGCCCTGCTTTGGATATCAACGATGTGACGTTTTGTCCTACGAACACGAACTACCTCACTGCTAGTTGCACCGATGGCGCGACATACGTCTGGGACTATCGCAATCCGGCAGAGATTCTCCACAAACTTCAGCATGGTGAAGTGCTGAATCCGATAGATCAGAATCAGAGTCGCGAGCAAGCAGATGTTGGCGTGAGAACGGCTCTGTGGGGCAACACGGTTTGCGAATTCTACAGTGGAGCCACCGACGGGGTGGTGAAAAGGTGGAATATTCTCCGAGCTCCAGAAGATGTCCTCGAGAAAGACCTTGCAAGTTTTGACGAGGAGATCATGAGTCTCTCCTTCTCACCCGATAAGACCAATCTCTTAGTCGGGGATGCCGCTGGCGGAATTCACATGCTATCTTCGGGGCCCTTTTCGCGCACGGACGATAATGCTATTGAATACAAACCCGCATGTGAACCACCAAGGACCATGTCCCCCGATAAGCCGGACTCTGGAGTCGCTGCAGGCGCCGAGTTACTGCGGTCTGGCCAGCTTGAGCGGCATCCTATCTATGGGGTTGGGAAAGGCCCGTACTATGATGGTCCATTCGCGGCGTGGGCGCGACCAGAGAACACGCCGGCCGATGAGCTTGCGTATACGAGGCTGGCAGACAAGTGGCAGGCTCTGCAGCTCGATGGACTTGACCCTAGGTATCGGTTTGGACTGGAAGAGAAAGACCAACAGCAGGTGGAATTGCAACGGAAGATCGCGCAGGCGCGGAACCAGCGGGCTGGTTACAAGAAACGAATCCATGTGGATGCCAAGGGCATCATCGACCTGTGCAGCGACGAGGAGTCGGAGATCTCCGAGCCACCCTTCAAACCCAAGCGGCGACTGGCGGAATCCCATATGAACGTGGCAGGGGTCGATGTGATTGACTTAACCTCAGATCCGGTGCAGGCCCCAGTCCCCGAGCCTCCTATCTCAACTGCACCCGCTGTCGCGTCCGCCCCGGTTCGTCCCCGTTTGTCGAGTCCTGTCGATGAAGATTTACGCGAGGCGCTGGAGGAAGATTTCTGGTGGCCGCCGAACGAAACGGTGGATCCAAATTTCAAAGATGACTGAATACAATATGCATGGAATGTCGAAGATCTACACATTCAGTGCCATGTGGGTAGCTGGTCATGCCTTCATATGCACCTTGATTCATGATACGGAACTATTTTTCATGTCACATAGCATCATTTAGAAAGTGAAGCTGTATTAATACAACATTTAAAATGGCAGTGTTTTGCAAATCTCTTCGTATGATATTTCTCTTCTTGTTTATTGCAGATCTGCTGGTGTTGTCAGACATAAACATACCAAATAGCTACATATTGTAAATCAACCATAGAGTTGCATACACAGTACTTCCCCCATAGATACGACCCGGTATTCGCCCCTGTCGGCATAGCTGACGTAATCCGGCCACGTGATGTAACGCGTAACTAAGTTGCTTCCCATGTTGATACGTTAGTTCCAACCACCAAGAGAATTGAGAACACGTCCCATGAACCTTACCTCTGAGACCTCAAATTGCCGAGAGCCCCGAAGGAAAAACGCGGTGCCCCTCCGATCCCGACATCTCCGCCCACCGTCGGAAAAGCTTGCGACGAACCGGAAAAGCCCTCCTCGGGATGAACTTACCCCGCAATATCCGGAGCCCTATATATATAAATAATTGAAAACCTTCCTGCAGATGGAGCTTCCCCAACCCTTCCCCCGCACTTTGGGCTCGCAATTTCCAACAAAAGCCACCACCACCTTCTTCCGTCACCCGAGGAGGGCACCCAAAATGAGCAAACCTGAACCTACAATCCCCTTCGAAGCCCTGCCCCTCGACCCCGCAGGCCCCCCCGGCAACGCCTGGGGCCGCTTCGGCGCCGCCGACCAACTCGGCACGTTGAACCTGCTCACGCCGGAGGTGATCGTGGCCGCGGCCAAGGAGATCCGCACGGGGGTGCGCATCTCGCTCGACTGGCCGCTGAGCATGCCCACCTACCCGAGCTTCGAGCGCGACCCGTTCCACCAGCGGATCGTGCACCGGCGGCCCAATTGCATCAATGATGATATCCTGACGTTCAATACCCAGGGGTCGACGCAGTGGGATGGGTTCAGGCATTATGGTGCGTGATTCTCCTATCTGGGGGCGGGGGCTGTGCTGTGGCTATGGAATGATGGGTGAAGGGTGAATTGCATTGTCAGACTGACTGGGGTTTGTGGGTGTGGTTTGGGATGGGTGATAGCCCATCAGCAGAGTAAACGGTTCTATAATGGGCATACGCAGGAGGAGATTGAGGGGTCGGATGTTCTGGGGTTGCATGGTCTGTCTCTTTCTCTGTCTTTTTGTTGTGCAGAAATTGCCTAGGGAGGGAGAGGGGCAGGAAACGACTAACCTGGGCTTGTCGATAGTGATCACCGACGCCGGCGGCATCACCGGCCGGGGCATCCTGCTGGACTACGCCACCTGGGCGGAGGAGCACGACATCCCCCTCGCTCCGCTGACCTCCTCCGCCATCCCCGTCGCCCACCTCACCCGCCTCCTCGCCGACCACGGCATCCAGCCCCGCCCCGCCGACATTCTCTTCATCCGCAGCGGGTTCACGCGCGCCTACCACGCCCTCTCCGACGCCGAGCGCCACGCCCTCGCCCGCCGCTCGGCCCCGGACTTCATCGGCCTCGAGGCCTCCGAGGCCGCCGTGCGCTGGCTCTGGGCCCACCAGTTTGCCGCCGTCGCGGGCGACGCCCCCAGTTTCGAGCGCGCCCCCATTCGCGGCGCCCACGCCGACCCCCGCTTCAATCTGCACGAGTGGGTGCTGGCTGGGTGGGGGTGTCCCATCGGGGAGCTGTTTGATCTTGAGCGCTTGGCGGAGCATTGTCGCGAGACGCGGCGGTATGAGTTCTTCCTGGCCAGTGTGCCGTTGAAGGTATGTAATTTTTTTTTCTCTTTGCTGCGCCGGGGAAGGAAGGCATTGATCGGGAATGGCGAAGTCGGATGGATTACAAGTCGGCTGAAGTTCGTTGCGCTAATTCGAGGATTTTTTCCTTTTTTCTTTTTAGGTTGTTGGAGGCGTAGCGACCCCGCCTAACTCGGTGGCTATCTTCTGACCCTGGAACACGGGATGTATTCCATAGGGATCCGTGTTTGATGGTTGAATGGTGTATATGAATGGCAGGATATCAGAAGAATTGCAAGTTTGTACATAGTGGAGTGGAATGATTCTGGTCAGTTCGTTGTTTATGAACGTGTATGTGGAAATTAGAGATTATGAAATGTTGCCGGGTGGCAAGGTATATAACATAATAGTACGGATTGAAGTAAAAAGACCATTACTGTCGTTATGTGGCTTTTTCAATGCCTGGAGAACATCCCGCTCCAGAGTCTCCGTGGGTTCTCGTCGTGCAAGGCTTGAAGGTGAATCGACGTGCCCGTGGGGACCGGGGGTGTTGCAAGTCTTGATCTCTGCATTCTCTGCGTGGTGGTAGCTTCGTAGGAGATGGGAGAAACCTATTACTCTGCAGTCGCTGCAGTCGATCGCTCAAGGATTGACCGCGGTCGCGGTTCGTCCATACTGTTTCACGCTGAGGTCTGGTCCGGCCCGGGTGTATAGTGGCACTGTTGTGGTCGGGATCGGTGTAAATGCACTGTTCAAGCAATAGGGAGGCTGGCCGAAAGTCCGACCTTCGTGAGTAAAGCACCGCATAGCGTGGTGTCACGACCGGACGATGCTTTGCACGGACTTGGAGTCAGAGTTCCAGGTCGAGATATTTGAGTCTCAGTCATGCAAGAGTCCCTTAGCCGACCGGTTGCGACCGTAATAGGTGGTTGCAACCGAGTGCGAAAAGTCTTAATGGCGGACGGTGGTGAAAAGCCATGCTTCGAATAAGACAGGAAGGGGATGTGATGTATAAATGCAGGCCTGCCATCCCCGGTCGCATCGCCTACCCAAGTCACGGCAGTTATGTGCGCCATGTTGATTGATGCCTCAGGGACGAATGATGCTATTTCTGTGTCGCTTTGAGGGGCCTATATCGCTGGGAGACGGTTCGTATGCGCTCTCAGTTGTGACTTCGATCGTCGTATGCTGCATGACCACGCCCATGGGAGCCAGCTCAAGGCCCCCTTTGCCAATCATCTCCTCGGTGGAATCACTGCGGCCTCGGGTAATTGTCGTTGACGTCGGTCCCTTCGGGTCCGCGCTCATGGCATATTGATTTGCGGCCGATGACTTGTTTCGCCGACTGGAGAGCTTGTTGCTGCTTCCTCGGGCCTCAGATTCCACCACCACACTTCGGCGGGTCACGACGTACATGAAAGAATCGCAGAATCCCGAGCATGCCATGATAGAGCCCGCGAAACAGAAGTAAAGCAGGCTTGGCGAATGACCCCCCGCGGATGCCATGCGACCGGCCGCCAATGGCAGGCTCAGGCAAATGTAGACGACGGGATAGACAGCCATGTGCATGATGACCCTTTTCAACCGACGCAGACTCTCGGAATTGTGCTCGCCAAGGACGGCCGCTTCAGCCATCTTTTGGCGCAGTTGGATGAACATGATGGCGTAGAGTGAAACCGTGAAAAATTCGGAGGCGAAAATCCAGACATAGTGCGTCCACAGTCGCATACTTTCGTATTCGGGAGTCATCCAGCACTGTCGATAACTAAGTTAGCTAATATATCGCGACGGGCTATCTCCACTTAAAGCAAAGATGGGAGAACTGACCCAGGCCACCGCAGGATACCACACGTATCTTCCGTGTGCAGCGATAGGAATAATGGTCATTACCACCCCAAAGACCCAGAGACCAACGACCATGCTCACAAAAAGTCGGTGTTCCATTTGATAGTTGAGGCAGACATGCAGGAACGTGTGTACCGCAATGGCGAGGACGAAAAGACCACTCATTGGGTCGCCGATCTGAAGTCCCACCCCCTGCAGGAAACACGCGGCATCTGTCGCTCGCACCGCATCGATCGCAATCCAGCGGAGAGACATGATGAACCCGAAACTTTGCAGGAAATCGGCCAGAATCAAGTTGAACATGAGCACGACATACTGATTGTAACCAATGTATCGCCGATAGTACTGGCGCCAGAAGATAAATCGATATGTAATGAAGCTCAGAAGCGAGAAGGTTGTGAACATAGAAAGCAAGGCGAGTGCAGAAATCACGATCAGGCCTTTTTGTTGCAGATTTGACAGTGGACTGATCACTGCGGAGCCTTCTTCCCCACGTGAATGCAGGGAAGGGCCGTCTCTGGCCGGGCTAGCCCCCAGGAACGACTCAAGTGCGAGGGTCAGCATGGCAAAAGACGTTGAAAAGGCAGGGTTTTTCCCGCTGCACCATCTGGGGCGGCGTTCGGGCTATATAATCAAGGATTTGCCCCTGGGCACCTGGCATTGGTAATGGCGCTGTGTGGTGGATAGCAGGAGCTTCACATAGAGCAATGATCGGAGGCATAGCGCACCATAGTAGGCTTGTCCAACCCACACGTCAAGGTTTGCAATTGCCGATACGGGCTCGGGCGTGGACCGAAAGAAGTTATCATCCGCGACGTGCTGCGCGTGGAATCTCCACCCCGTCCGCCTTCATGTTACCTTGGCCCATACTGTTGGATTAGCCTCTGGCATGAAGCGAATGGGGATCGGAAGCAGTTGGACTAAGCTTTGGGCGGCCAATCTGGGACTCTAGCCCCTGGGACATTCGCCATTCCGACAGAAAGGACGGACGGTGTGCAGGCAGGCAGCACGTTCTGTCTTTCACTAGTACTAATCTAGTATGTTAGCCAACGCCACGCGGCTTGCTTTGAAAAGCTTGACAAGCCCTTGTTGATCCTCGTAGGTCAGGGTCTAGGCTAGCGCTTTGGTGGCAAGTTGCAACAACTCTTCGACTGAAGCTTCCGTGTTTATGAAACATGACTCGGTCAGGGGCAACGTGCTCAGCCTGATTGGACGAATCTTGCTAGGCTGCAGGTAGCAGAGCTCGAACTTCACGCCTCGTCGTCTATTTTGTAGGCAGCAGAAGCACGTTAGTCTAGCCTCGGTAGCAAATTTTCATCTCCCTTTCTAGAAGGCCAAACATACGCTTACTCCACGTGCGGGGCGCCAGTCAAGGTACGGAGTACTCCGTACTCATGGGTATTTCGGCACCACCCACAAACCGCGTGCTTTTATCAATCTTAGTCAATGGTTACAAAAAGGTCTGGTTTTCAATACCATGGCATGCGTGAGAGAGGACAGGAAAAGTTGAGTAAATGAGGAATGGAGACGAAGAGGTTGTTGGTCTTTGACTTCGTTTCAGTTGCCGAGAATTCTGCCCGGAATTACCGCCCCAAATGACTCGACTGGGTTGCCCACTTCAAATGTTCATGATAATATTAGACATATTTATTTATTGGCCATCAATATCTTGCAGCCTCACTCTATCGGTCCATCTCAATTGACCTTTGGGTGAACGTGAACATGAATATGACCAACTTGACTAGGACCAAAAAGTGATCTCCCACACCCGCCCGCACAAAGAAAGAAAGGGGAAACCTCGTCACGAGATGACACGAGTTCTGAAAGGAGCTGCCTTGGTATGGGCGCTTCCCCGTGCGATGGTGGCTCTGTCTTTCTCCCTTATCACAGTGAGATAGTGGAGCCTGGAAAGGTTGACTTGTTGATCCTTTCGCCGGGATATGAGCTCCGGACATCCCATCCCTCAATGCCGCCTAAATGGGATGGTAAATGTACTTGCTGTACAGTAAACATGTACAGTCGGAAAGGTTGTATGTGGAGTCAACGATCATGACCCAAACAAACACGGCTCTATACGAGCACATGGCTCTCCACAATGCTTCCCAGATCTTCTCCATGGACCATCAGCCATCCTCCTTCAGCCCTATCAAGATCGCAACCAGAGTTCCGAGCTACAATCCAGTACCACGGAACCACTGCCGCAGCGAGTCAGCTTAAACAAGATCAGCAAATGGTGGATTCGATCCCAACCACAAGCCAAGGCACCAAGCGGGAAAGAGAACCAACCATGAGCTTATCACCTTCCTATTTGGTCGCCATCCACGAGGTCTAGGGTTCGCGCTCCAACTGATCGGCCTTTGATCACTCCTACTATGCAAAACACGGCCGGTTGAACTTAGGACCCCCTTCATGGTATCTGCACAAGCTTTCGACTTCACCACCTGTGGCTTGCACTAGGGCCCCTTCGGTTTCTAGTCTGCAAGCCATGCTCTGAACACATTCAGGCTTCAGGGGAGGGGGCAGCGTGGATTGAGTTTGCAGCTAATCGGTCCAAGTCAGTTACGTTTTTGATGAAGACCAATCGTCATTTTTCTTCGAAGGTGTGTGTGTCTTGCTTTGCGAGCAAGACACTAAAAACTCAAGAAATAGGGGCGAAGTCAAATATAGCTAGTAACCCGAAGACCAGATATGTCCTTATCCCACACATTGGATCTCAACGCTTTCCGTTGTTACTACAGCATTTTCCCGTTTTGGAGGCCTAGTGCTTACAATCAAAGTAACTGGCTGGTCAGCCGTGACCCGTGACTGGGGCCTGGAGCAAGTCACCGTGGATTTTCTTTATTTTATCAAATTATTGGATTTCAAACTAAAATATCTGAAAGGTATCGAAGCCTTGGGCTTGAGAGTGAGATGTCGCCTCAGACTCGGGGCAACTCTGGCGAATCATCTTGGTAGCTCTCTCGTAGCAGCTCTCGGTCAAAACCATCGTCAAGAGTACCTTGCTTGAAGTGGTCCAGACCATCCAGGTATAGCACAAACTTGTCGTCCGTGTAGAGTCGATTGCCATCCCCTCGCCAGCACCGCACCAGATCCTCGTCCGTTTGTCTCACGTTGCTCAGAGTCCGACCGACAGTGAGTAGCCTCCCTTCCACCACTTTCATATCTATCATACCTTTACCCTAGCGGCATCTCTACTGAAACCAAATCCAGTCCAAGCCCTCGATGGAAAAGCCTTCGGGGACGGAGCCGTGCTCGGCTGCGATTTCGTCCGCAAGGTCGTGGCGCTGGGCAGTGCCGTGACGCGATTTACTAAGGGGGATGTCGTGGCAGCCTTGATCTGAGGTGTTAAGTCAGCTTCTCTATCAAACCCACTCATTTCGAGGATCCACAAGACCTGGCGAGGGAGGCTGATAAGAGGAGACCGCAAAAGCCAGGCGCAATCCCCGGTCTCGGCGGGTACAGCCACTACACGCTGGCCGACGAACGCATTGCCTTCTAGCTGCCTCCGGGGGTTGTGATCTCCCGCGAGGAAGCGAGCACCGTGCCCTTGGCCGCCGCGACGGCATGGCTGGCTCTATTCGGCAAGGGGTGTCTGGATATTGATCGCGATCGTTGTCAGGGGAGTAGTGTGTTGCTGTGGGTAAACTCCCTCTTTCATGGCTAGCAACTCTTGACAGAGACCTTATGCTTACTGATGAGTGGACTGATGACCATGGGTACCGAGCGTCGGTCTATACACCATCCATCTCGCCTCCCTCTGCGGCCTCGAGGCAGTAACCACATGTAGCCCGCGCCACGCCGACCTGGTCCGCGCGTCCAGCGCCACGCACGTCTTCGACCCCCGGGACGCGGACGTCGTTGACAAGATCCGCGCGGTGGCGCCCTCCCTGCAGTACGTCTTTGACACGATCGGCAACGAAACCTCGTCCGTGATCACCTCGCGGGTGGTCCGGGCCAGCGGCAATGTCTGCACGGTGCGGCCGGGCAAGACCTACAGTGAGAATGTCGCTCCGGGGGTCCAGGTGACGAGTGTTTTGGTGTTTATGGCGTTTTATGAAGGACCATTCGTATGGGCCGTCTAAGTGGCCGGTGAGTGTGCTTGTCCTGCGTGATTGCGGAAGAGGAGAATGAGTTAAGGGAGCTGTTCTTTGTGGATCGATAGACTGATATTTTGTCGCTTTGAGGAGGGCAGGCATCTCCCAGGACGATCATGAGCTGGCAAGAGAATTCTTCAACCTTGTGCCGGATCTACTGGCGTCGGGGAAGATTAAGCCGAGTCGGGCGAAGGTGCTGGGAGAACTGGAGGGTGTGCCGAATGGGGTCCAAGAGCATCAGGATGGGAAGATCTCAGGTTATAAGATCGTCTATCGAATTTGATGGCGCGTGAATTTAGGGTTGCAAAGAACAGTTGCGGGCGGGAGTTATAGGTAGGAGAAGTATGCTTTAAGCTCTAGGGTCGAAGAAAGGCCAAACGGCCAAAGAAAGGGCTGTGTCGTGAGACCGATGCGGAAAAAGCAAAAAACGACAGCAGTCGGATTTGAACCGACGCCTCCGAAGAGAATAGATTTCTAGTCTATCGCCTTAGACCGCTCGGCCATACTGTCTTATGTGATAGATAGTATTGCAGCGTAATATATGGACCTGCGTTGTAAGGACATCCTATTGAACTTCATTTTCGATGTTCGATTTGACTTTAGCCGGCGTTCAGTTGGCGAGTGCGTGCCTACCCCGCAATGGTGATCAATTTAACTAACCTCCGGCTTCTGACGGGAAATATCGAGCGTGGCTTAACGCGAAAATGAGCAGTGTCATGTGACGAGCCCTGAATCGGGCCTCGGCAGGCCACTCGACGACCCAAAAAGCAAGCAAACAGTTCTATTGTAAGTAGCGTGGAGGAGGACTGACCAAATTCGAGGCCTTCTCTTGAGCGGGTCAAACTCTTCGACGGAGTTGCTCTCTGTTTCAACACGTGGTTCTGACTTTCCAATCCGTGATTTATTCACTGCTTGTTTTCCTTAGCCATCTCATAGTGTCGTGCAACACATACATCTTCAAGCACCTATCAGCACCATAAAAGATGCTGCATCTATTGGTGAGGCTTTGCCTTGAATGTCACCCAGGGTCATGGACACCTCAGTATCAGCCTATGGTCTGAAGACTCAAGCTCGGATAGAACTTTGACTTAGGATCGTCATCCGTACCATTTTCTCGTCCCCAGAACTCCAACCCAAACAACCGAGGGTGGTGATCCCCAGAATCGCAATGGTTGCCTGTTTGGGCGACTGCGAGGGCATGTGAACTGGTGGTGATGCCTCTTTTAATGGGCGCGCGTAGCCGCTGGATGTGATTTTGTCAATCAAGGAACACTACAGCCTGCGTCGTTACCATGAATTTCCAACAGTCGATCTCTGTCGTCCAATCCTGGTCTCTTTCGTTATGGGCTCAGCTGCCTGAGCCTGTACGGACTGCCCTTGACCGTCATCCAGCCATCCCGCTAGCCCTGAACTCTTTGCTCGCCATTGTTGTCCTGCGGTATTTGAACCACGCCCTCACATCGTGGTCACTGGGGAACTGCTCCGCCAACAGATGGAACCCGGATCGTGAGCTGGTCCTCATCACCGGTGGCAGCAGTGGCATCGGCCAGCAGGTCGTCCTCCACTTAGCCGAGCGGGGCGTGAAGTGCATCGTCCTCGACATCCAAGCACCTACATATACTCTGCGTACTGAAGCCCCTAGACCTCGTCGAGTCTGCCGTCCAGCTAATATTTTCTTGCAGCCAAATCTACTCATTTCTACAAGACGGACATCACGTCCACCGATGCGCTACATGCGACCGCCGAGCAGGTGCGCGCCGATCACGGCCACCCGACGGTGCTCGTCAACAACGCCGGCGTGGGCCACGACGGGACCATCCTCGACGAGCCCGAGAGCAAGATCCGCCAGACCTTCGAGGTCAACACGCTGGCGCACTTCCTGACGGTGCGCGAGTTCCTGCCGGCCATGCTGGAGCGCAACCACGGGCATGTGGTCACGGTGGCGAGCATGGCCAGCTTCGTCGCGCTCGGCGAGATGGTGGACTACTGTTGCTCCAAGGCCAGTGCGCTGGCCTTCCACGAAGGCCTGGGCCAGGAGATTCGACACTGGTATAAGCGGCCTGGTGTGAAGACGAGGTACGCAATTTTGATTTGCTCGTTTCATGTCTCTCCTTTGGTTTGTCACAACTCTCCCTCGCATGGCTAATGACAACCTCGTGTGTAGCGTCATTCACCCGTATTGGGTCCGGACACCGATGATTCAGCAACTGACCGACGCTGAAGATCTGTTCAAGCAGCCGGTCATGACGGTGGAGCGTGTGGCTACGGCGATTACGCGCCAGGTTATGTCGGGCAAGAGTGGGCAGGTCATTCTGCCTGAGGCTTACTCGGTTGCCAGTATGGTGCGGGCATTTCCGACATGGTTGCAGGAGCATGTACGAGGGCTCTCTTCGAAGGACATTCGACGGCTGCGGGAAGCGCAGAAGTGAGAACGAATTGCTGGTCAATTGCTGCGGTTGAGAGGGCCTGAAGGCATCAGTTCGATGTGTGGTCGAGAGGTGAGATTGGTTCAAAGAAGATCTTTGTGTGGCCCAAATCCTATGGCTAAATCGATCGACTATCTCCCGATCAGAAGGATATATGTTGTTCGGGACTACTTGGAATAATATGCCTGCCATGGTAGTTGTGAGTCTGTCTTAAGCTGTAAGGCAGGGTTTTCTCTTCTTCGCTACCTCAACCAAGCCTCTATTTCCCTTCCTTTGTTTTTTTACCCGCTTTTCCGCAATAGTTTAATAGTAATGAGGATCAAATCATCACATAATCTGACCATCGGCGAAACCATACAAAGGCGGTGTCCGATCGGGGAAGGGATGGTCCGATGGACACATAATCCATTCATTGCGTGCTGAATGCTTCCTGGTTTCTCTCAATCAGGGCATGATCGGTACTCCCAGGTCCCGTCCGTGTCTTACCATGACGAGAAGTTATCCGGTTTCGTCTCGCTCTTTCCCAGACTGACCCCCCCATTTAACTGGGGAACTTGTCAGTCACAACACTGTAGATTCTTCGTATCTTGTATCTTGTATCTTGTATCTCGGATTTTGTTCCATCAACTATCTTTCCACCTTTCTGATGAGAAACTGTACCTGAAATATCCACACTCATTTGAATCGCCATGACCAGTAATCACTATTCATTATCAGGAGATGATCTAAGCCGATACCCCAGAGCCACAACCACCCAACTTCCCAAAATCGACTTCGACGAACCCATTCACCACGCTGGACCCCCACTGCCCCCAGGCGCCGGAGAAGGGCCTCGCCGCAGCAAGAATGCGCCCGTGCTTGAACATCGCTGGTACGACCCCCGGGGCTGGTCGACCCGCACGCGCCTCCTCGTCGCTGCCGGCATCGCCGTCGTCATCATCATCATCGCGGTAGTCGTCGGAGCCGTCGAGGGCACGAAGAGATCCAGCAGCTACCCGGACTACTCGCGCCTGAATTACGAACTGGTCGACACCTACGCGGGGGCCTCGTTCTTCGACCGCTTCGACTACTACTCGGGCGTCGACCCCACCGACGGCTTCGTCCAGTACGTCAACAAATCCACCGCGCAGTCCCTCAACCTGACGTATGTCACGGCGGACGCCTCGTCGGCGGTGCTGCGCGTCGACACGGCGGACCGCAACGCGAGCCACGGCCGCCGCTCCGTGCGCCTCGAGTCCACCACCAGCTACGACACGGGCCTGTTCGTCTTCGATATCCGGCACTCGCCCTACGGCTGCGGCCTGTGGCCCGCCCTGTGGCTGACCGACACGGTCAACTGGCCGGCCAACGGGGAGATCGACGTCGTCGAGACCAATAACCTCGCCACCGAGGGCAACGCCGTCACCCTGCACACGGATGGCGGCTGTAACATGAAGAACGTCAAGCGCAAGCAGACCGGAACGTCGAATTTCGTGACCTGCGATAACAGCACGCACAGTAACGCCGGGTGCGGGGTGCAGGGCCCGCCCAGCACCTACGGGCAGGAGTTGAATGAGAATGGCGGCGGGGTAAGTTGCATCGTTGCATCTTCCTTTCCTTCTGCCGGTCCCTTTCATTCCCCCCCTCAAGACGAACAGAAAAAGGAAGATGAACTAATGAATAACAACAGATCTACGCCCTCGAACTCCGCGACGCAGGCATCCGCACCTGGTTCTTCCCCCGCGCCGCCATCCCGGACGACATCACCTCCAGTACCTCTAGCAACACTTCCACCTCCACAACCCCCGACCCGTCAACGTGGGGCACCCCCCTGGCCGACTTCCCCAACACCCACTGCGACATCGCCGCCCACTTCCGCAACCAGAGCATCATCGCCAACATCGACCTGTGCGGCGAGCTCGGCGCCCAGAAGCAGTTCTATACCGACCTCTACCACTGTCCCGGCCGGTGTGTGGACTTCGTGCGCACCCATCCGGACAATTTCACCCAGGCGTATTGGGAGTTTGCCGGGTTCTGGGTCTTTCGGGCTACGTAGTAGGTAGATTATGGATCATAGATATATGTATATATGTATATAGATAGACTGGGTTAGAGTGATTTGGAATTAGCCGGGTTAGGGTTTGGAACTCCCCCGTTCGTTTTATGTTTATGGGTTTAGTGCTTGCTGGATGAGCGCTTGAATTATGAGTATTATCATGTTTGTGCTGGAACCAAATCTTTCTTGTTGGGGGTGGTGGGGGGGGGGGAGAAGTGATACTTTGAAAGAAGTCTACAGACTACAGTCTGTAACATCTGAAATCAGATAGGTGGAAGTGAGGTGGCATTAAAACATCCGTATACCTATGCTTTACTGGGCGACAAAAGGTCCAACTTTCACATCAAGTCGTTCATACATCATAACGCACAGCCGCACGAACGAAATCACCCGATGTCATACCCCGGGTACCCCGACCCCGCCGAGACCATCGTCGAGTATCCCGGCATGTACGCCCCCGGCCCTGCCCCCGCCATGTACGTCGCCGGCGACGAGATCAGGCGCCGCTGGATGGTCTCCGACAGATGCTGCATCTCCTCGAACACGGGGTCGTCGCCCCATTTGCGTAGTCCGAACCGCAGGATGCAGTGGATATCTGACAGGCAGGCCGTCGCCCGCGCGTAGAAGTTGAGGCAGTCCTCGCCTTCGAGGACCAGCGCCGACGGCGTCTCCGGGGGCACCGCCGGTAAGACCGGCACCGAGGGACTGAGCGGCAGGTCGTGGTTCTCGGTCATTTCCCGCGTCAGGCGGCGGATCGCCTGCAGCGCGCGGTGCATGTCCCAGAAGGTCAGGAAGGGGGACCAGGCCGGGTTGCGCAGCGCTTCTTGGATCTGGCCGAGATACTGCATGCAGCGTTCGAAGAGGACAACGTTGCGGTACTCTCCGATCGCTGCCGGGGATTCATCGTTAGACGAGAGGATTATGACCACGGTGTAAAGGAGTTCCAGTTTGTAGAGGACGGGGAAGTGGCTGGGCGTGGTGTTGGGGGTTGCGTCCAACCATTCGTAGGCTTCTGCGCCGAGGGCCCAGGTGGATTTCGCGTACAGGGGGCAGGAGTCGTGGTCGTGGAAGTAGTTCCTTGAGTACGCTTCGGAAAGAATCTGCCGGATCTTGACCAGATGCCAAGCGGGTTCGGAGCTGCGCAGGAAGAGATGGCTCTGCTCGCTGAGCATGGAGCCTGCCGTGGTGGAGGGAAGGGCGACATTGACGGACTCGTCGGAGAAGGAGAATGGCCGTTCGAAGACGGTGCTGGCGCCTCTGTCGAGGATGTTAGTAACCTCTCCGTGAGTGTCCGTGGGACTCGTACGAACCTGTCCAAAGAGTAGAGGCAGTGTAAAATGCGACGACGCAGGTCTAGATACTTGGTTGACGACTGGACTTCGACCGGAGGATCTTGGTGCAGACCGAGATCCACCATCACTCGAACAGCCATCCCGACAAGAAACCAGCTCCGAAAATGTTTGGGGTCGAATAACGAGTATTGCGCGAGGAGCATAATCGCCTGGATCCCCTGGATGGATCCTGGACGCAGGACATCTTCCGCCCTGTGCAGCGCCTGGGTGACATATGATAGCGCATCCTGGTGGCTTTCATCGCCAATCTCGTATGATAAGGATGCAGAGGAGGTGGCCAGGACTGTGTATAACATCCAGTGGTCGAACGGTTTGGCAAACCGACCGCCGGACTGGTACACCGCATCAACCGAGGTCCAGAAGCTTGTTTCGGCAAAGAATGGAAGTTGAATGTAGAGAGTGTCGAAGTAATGTTGGAGAAGGTGGGTGATCTCGTGGCGCGGTGGGAGGGGTCGTAAAGAATGTTTGGGTAATGGGTCGGCGAGGGAAAGTGATAAGAGAAGGTTGGCAAAGGAGGTGCTCGAGGTGATACCGTGGAAGTCTCTGGAGGTGGCGTTCACAGACCTGTCGACGATGAGGTGGTTAGTCAGTGGGTGGGTGGATTGCATTGGCAGACGACTCACAAGAATCCAAAATCCCCAACCAGATCATCAATATCCGACACTTCTTTGTTGGGACCCTGGACCGCCGATTCCGACGATGTTATCGAGGTGATCGAGTTCTGGTGCGCAATCCCCCTATTGTCGACGGACAGCGAGGTCTTCAGATGGCGGAGCTCCGCAATCTTCTTCTCCAGCCTTTCGCAGTACCCCTCTAGGGAGGCAACATAACTTCTTTCTTTGCCTCGAGCAAACTCGTCGCTTGCGCCGGAGCAAGTGTCGGACTTGCCCACCCTTTCACATGCGGAGCAGGCAGGAAGCTTCCCGTCGCACTTGATCTTGGCGGTTCGACATCGTGAGCAAGCAGCGACCGGCCGACTAACTTTGAGGAGTGGCTTGTCAAGGAATAGCGTAGCCGACATCTTGTCCGTACATGTTACACCGATGATATGACGGAGAGCAGGAGGACTTGGAGAGAAGGATCGGGTCGAGTATATAGTCTGCTGCGAGCCACCCTGATGATAAAGCAAGGGTGAGCGGAGTTAACACAGGTTGAATAGCTGGATTGGCGATACTTACCTAGAGAGCCTCGAGTAAGGGCCGACTGATGCAGTGGCCTATTTGAAACGAGAGAAGTCCATATATGGAGGATAATATGAGGCGTCAGTTGTCCGATTAGTTGGCAGACAATCGACCATTGAGAGACACTGATAAGACATGGATTGGCATGATCGAGGGCGGCGACCGACAAAGACCAGCGCGGGGTTTGCAGTGTTTGCATTGAGGTCATGTGATGGCGTGCTTGCAACTTAAGGTGCACCTCGACCCTTGCGGGGAAGTCCTCGTATCAGCCTGGAGACCTGCTCCACACACTTCTTTGTTCACAAGAAAGAAGAATCGACTGAACCAAATGAAGCAAATGAATCGATGAGGATACCGAACTTCTCCGACCAATATACGTCTACCGACAACCACATTTACCTTACCACATATCTTTCTATTTTACAGGATTAGTAATGCTTGGTCCCTGAGGCATCCTTTTTCTACCTGTGGCCCAGCGGGAAATCGTTCCCTTTCGGTTCTCGGAGGATTGCCGAGGCAGCCATTGGCCGCTGTGGCTTGGAGTGGAACAGCTTCTCCCCGCCTCGAGATCCAGCCTGCCTATTAGACATTCTCCATCACTTCCCCAGAACAAACCCCCCAGCCCAGACAAGCCTATAACAACACTAGTGAATCGCTCCTCGCTAGTCAGTGCGGTGTGTGACTGCCATCCAACGTCTCCACCAATTCCTGTTCGCTGTTCCTTCGTCATTCGTTTTCTGCTCCATTACAACACATTCGGTGCCCTCAGAGAATCATGTGCGCTCTCATTAAGTCTACACCAGACACTGGGTGATCAAATATTTCACTCACGGCATCAATCTTGATCGCCATACTTCTGCTAGAACGCAGAATCCAAAGAGACCCCGCCGTTCCTCCCTCCATAAATTTTGCGCAAACCCGACCGGCGGATTCAACCACCATGCAGCCTCACCAGCTGGAGAAGCCTAAGAGGGCCCCTCGAAAGCACGTCACCACGGCCTGTGTCGCTTGTCGAGAGAGTAAAATCAGAGTCAGTGATTCCGGCACCGTCTCAGAAAACGAAACTCCTAGGTTCAATTACACATGCGCTGACGATTTGCTGGTCAGTGTGACGGCTCTACTCCGCATTGCCAAAACTGCCAAAGGAAAGGGAAGGAATGCAAATATCAACATGGAGATGACAAACGCAAGTATGTCCTCCTTAGGCGCTCATCACACTTCGTTCACCTCACAAGGCTTGGGTACATGTCATGCACCCATCATATTTGGGGGGGCGGAGAGAAAGATGGATCACTTGTTAGCGCTGAAACAGACACACAGAATTACCGTTCTTCCGATAATGTAGCCTGGTCGAGCTGACCATTTCTACTATCAGAGTATCCTTACGTGCTGCGACAGAGCTTTTCTCCGCCAGGATTGATCAACTATGCCAGTTCATTCACGATCACGGTCTTGAACCTCCCCCGATGAAGGAGGAGGATGAGTCGGGTATGAACAGAGTCCTCGACACTCTTCAAATCCCTCGCGCGTCAACGAAGACCGGCAATTCACTCGCAGCCAATGCGCAGAGCGCGCCGACTCTACCGAATACTACTGATTCTCCTGCTCAATCCACAACCTCCCCTCAGTCGACATCAAATCGCCAGCTCGAGATCGAGAGTGCACCTGCAGTTTCACCGTCCTCACAAAGCATACTTCCTCACCAATCGTCTCTACCCGTTACCGATATCACTCGGGAGGCCATGGCTCAGTCCAACTTCAACTTGGGACTGTCCAGTAACATGAAGACTGCATCGAATTGGGGGTTTACTCTTCCAACAGCGGAAAGCCTGGATGCGCTCTATGCCAACATAGACGGTAGATCGAATAGGTCGCAAGACACCAGCCTGAGTCCGGATAGCCTGCATTTGTCGCAAGACATAGCTCAGCAACCCGGCGTATTGTTGAATCTGGGTTGGAATGATAAGGATGTGGATTCGAACAGCGGCGAGGAAGATGAAGCTGAGAAGGATGTCATTGAGCAGATCTCGCACCGTATTGGGACCCTCAAGCTTTCGGGTGATGGTCACCTACGATTCTTCGGCGCGACCTCAAATCTCAACCTAGTGGATGTTTCCGCTACACAACAGCATCAACGTCCAGATGCCCGTACAGTCCGTCATGATGGTCAAGACATCTTGAACCATCTGCGTGTGGGCCAGTCCGTCAGTCAAGCGCTTGAGGATCATCTAGTCGAACTTTACTTCACCTGGCAGAATCCCAGTACCTATGTGGTTGACAAGGAGATGTATTTCAATGCTCGGTCGGAATGGAGAAACGACTTGATAGATACACCCTTCTATTCGGAAGTTCTCACCAATGCTATGTATGGTTGCTCTTTGAGTTGGCGTCGCGACGTATTGCTGATTATACTAGGTGCGCGATCGGAAGTGCCTTCGAAGCCCGATACCACCCCACCTTCATCACATTTCCGAAGTCGCTCTCGGAGTTCTTCGCGGACAGGGCGAAAGCTCTCCTGGAGATCGAACTGGATTCTCCCTGCGTTGCTACGGTTCAGGCCCTCGTTATACTGAGTTCCCACGAGGGCTCATCGAACCGTGATGCTAGAGGTTGGCTCTACAGTGGTATGTCGACCGCACGAGAAGAAAGAACACCAGTCTGACATAAGTAGGAATGTCGATGAGGCTTGCCTTTGACCTTGGATTGCATCTTGACATGACACCCTACGTGGAGAATGGCGACATTAGTGGCCACGAAGCCGATGTCCGCAAGGTAGCGTTCTGGGGAAGCTACACTGCAGACCAGTAAGTGATTCTGATCCTCGAGTCGAGGTACTGGTCTAACATTCTGGGCAGCTTCTGGGGATTTTACCTCGGAAGACCGTTCCGCATGAGTACCGGAGATGTTACAGTTCCCAAGCCCGCCTCCGACTTGGGTGCTGAGAAGGAAGCTATGTGGCATCCTTATGGTCTTTCAAACAAATCAGAAGCACTTGAAGGCGGGCTGAATAATCCCAACGAGTTGATCAGCCGCCAATTTGCCGTGCTGTGGGAGATAATCTCCCCAGTGGGCCACATTTTGTAAGCTGCCAGTACCGTACAACTGCACAAGTCACTGACTCGGCCTAGATATGGATGCTCAGATATATCCCGCCATGATCTCCAGAGACTATGCCACCGTGTAACAGATGATCTATTCGCCTGGAAGGCAAATCTACCTTCCAACTTAGATATCGATATTTCAAATGATGCGGTCCCCAAACTGCCCCATCTCCTGGTATTACAGTAAGAGCTTTTCTTCCTACTCGCTTCAAGCTAGACAGGTACTAAACCTTTCTGCGCAGCATGCAATATCACCAAATAGTTATCTTCACCCACCGTCCCTGGGTGTCGAAAAGCTACATCCAGCCGCGTAGCCCCCGCCAGGGGCCCGGCTACCATCATGCGCGACGAATGTGCATCGAGTCTTCTACGGCCATCGCACAACTCCTCCACATTTATGAAAAATACTATACCTTCCGTCGCATGAACAGCCAGGTGGTGGCTATGATATTCAGCGCTGCACTGATTCTTCTTTACGTTACCATCTCGAATTCTCGACAAGGTAGCGACAACGGCAGCAATGCCGAAATGGTCGCCTACCTGAACCTTTGCTTCCGTGCCCTCGATGAAATCGGCCAGTCGTTTGAGAACGCGAAGCGCACGAGGGACTTTCTCGTCAGTCTTCAGCGACGCTGGCAAGCACATATGCGTCGCTCGGGGTCTGCCGTCAAGCGGCAGATGAGCCACCGAACACCGTCACAGAAACCCATGGAACGAACAAGGGACGCGGACGTGTCGCGGAAGAAATCGCGGACCACAGCGCCTCGGAACCAGGTCGCGATGCCTCTCTCGCTGCCGACAGCGCATTCACTCGCTGCTGCCGGTTTGCCATTCGGCCCACCGCAGGTTATGACCCAAGCAGCCCAGCAACAACCACCAGTGGATCCTGCCCAGCAATCCATCGCGGTTCAACCAGGAGATTTCGACTGGATCCGCGATTCGGACCTGCAGCTGCTTTCTGACAATCTTGGCGAGGACGGCTTTCCACCCCTTGGGAACCCAAACCTGTATGCCGAGGACACCGCCCTGCCCTCGCTCAATGACATCGAATCTTGGTGGGATTCACCGGAGGGGAACACATTTGGGGGTCCTTCGTTATGACCATAGACTAGACATGATCTGAAGATTCAATCCGTAATCTCGTCTTTCCCCATGCTCCATTTTTCAGCGATGCCTTTGTGCAGATTGAATATCTCACATCTTCTCCAAAAGAGTTGACACGATGGCCATGACATGAAAGCCTATTAGAAAAGCATGTTGCTAGATCACGTCTAAGATATCCCGAGAGAACCAGCAACGATGCAATCGAGAGGACTTCATTAATTGAAGGCAATAGTAGAGCGGCGCGTGAATCGAGCACGCGGTAGGACAAAGACAAGTCCAGAGCTATACGAGCAGCGCAGATCGGTAGTTTGTAGTTTATTACCCGGCATGGAAAGCAGCGGAAATTGGCGGGCGGGGGAGATCTCGGAAGTGGCGCCGCGGAACCCTTCCGTCCCCGCATAGCCAGCGGTCCGTGTACGGCATTCCCTCCTACCAGGGGAGCATTCGGCCGTGATGACATAGGGTAGTATAACTGGGGAAGGCATACACTTACACACTGCTTGTAATGAACTGTCATGGAAGCTGCTTTCACAAGGTGTGCGACCCCCGTGTCGATAAATTCCTTTGGCTTGGAGTAAAGAATAATGCTGTGGATGAGAAGGAGTGATTGCCGCGAGACAACAGTAAATCTATAGCAAGAAGTTTGTTCCATATGAACTTGGAACCCTTGTACACTATCCAAAATCCAGTCAATCCTCTCCAGGAACTCGGTCGGGTGACGATGTAAGTCAAACTAATCCCGCATCTCCGCGACTATCCTTTGTTGTATCCCACCGGAACCGTAGATATATATACGAGCCATAAACTTAGGTACAGCAGCCACAAACATAACAGCCTAGTACTACTCACTGCATGCACTTCGAACCCTCAGACTCAATCCCTCAGAACCACACACACCACCCATCAATAACCCCCCCTGTACCACAGAACAGTGACAAAATGCCCGAAATAACCCTCTACACCTACTTCCGCTCCTCCTGCTCGGCCCGCCTGCGCATCGCCCTGCACCTCAAATCCCTCCCCTACACGCCCATCTACCTCAACCTGCTCGAAGGCGCCCAGCAGTCCCCGGACAACCTCGCCCGCAACCCGTCCGGCACCGTGCCCACCCTCCTCATCTCCCCGTCTCCGGGTTCCCCCGCCGCGGACGATCACACCCAGGACACTATCAAGATCACCCAATCCCTCGCCGCCCTGGAATACCTCGACGAAGCCTTCCCAGATACCCGCCCCCTGCTCCCGCGCGACCCCGCAAAGCGGGCCCTGGTGCGCACTCTAGCCCAGATCATCGCGTGCGATGTGCAGCCCGTTACGAATCTGAAGGTCTTGAAGCGCGTGGCGCCGTTGGGCGTGGATCGCGCGGACTGGTCGAGGGAGGTGATTGTGGATGGGTTGAGGGCGTATGAGACCATTATAAAGGAGGCAGGGGTGAGTGGGTTGTATAGTGTGGGCGATGAGGTGACGGTTGCGGATGTTTGTTTGGTGCCGGCGGTGTGGGGCGCGGAGAGGGTGGGCGTTGATGTTGCGGGGGGGTTTCCGGTCGTGGCCGGAGTGGTGGAGAGGTTGGAGGGGTTGGTTGCAGTGAGGCGGGCGCATTGGGCGAGGCAGGGGGATACGCCTGTTGAGTTGAGGGCTGAGTAGGATTATTTGGATGGAGGGGTGTATCTACGTATGGGGATGATAGTTGCAATGTGATTAACTACCTAGTCCGCTGGCTCGGTAGGGACAAATATTGCATCAAGTCAAATGAAGCGACCTAGGCTGCTAGGCTACTCGAGTAAAGGAGCTACCTAGTCAAAGTGCAACTGAGGCGCAGCAAGAATCTTGCCTACACAATCGCCAAACCCAACATAATTGCCCTCCGTGCCTGCTTTCCCGCGCAGAACCACCGTGTCGCCATCCTCCAAAAAGATCCGCTCCGAGCCATCCGACAGCTGGATCGGGTTCTTCCCCTTCGTCTGCTCGATCAGACTGCCCTCCATGCCGGGCTCCGGGCCGGAGATGGTGCCGCTGCCCAGCAGATCGCCCGTCCGCAGATTGCAGCCCGTAATCGTGTGGTGCGCCAGCATCTGCGGGAAGGAGAAGATGAGGTTCTTGGCGTTGCTGCGCGAGATAATCGTCGGCTTGCCCCCCTCGTTGGTGAGCTCGAACTCCAGCGGGATGTCGAAGACGTTGTTCGCGCGCTTCTCGCGCAGGTACGGCAGCACGTTCTGGTTGTTCTCGGGCTCGAGGCTGGCGGTGCGGAAGGGCTCCAGCGCGTCCAGCAGCACCACCCACGGCGAGATGGTCGTCGCCCAGTTCTTGGCGTTGAACGGCCCCAGCGGCACGTACTCCCACGCCTGGATGTCCCGCGCCGACCAGTCGTTCATCAGCACCACCCCGAAGATGTGGTCCTCGGCCTCCTGCACGGAGACCGGCTGGCCCAGCTCGTTGGGCCGGCTGACGAACGCGGCTAGCTCGAGCTCGATGTCCAGGCGCTTGCAGGTGGTGAACGTCGGCACCTTGGGCACCGCGGTGGGGTTGGCCAGGATCTGGCCGTTGGGGCGGTGGATCGGGGTGCCTGAGGGCACGATGGAGGAGGCGCGGCCGTGGTACGCCACGGGCAGGTGCTTGTAGTTGGGCTGGAGCGCGTTGTCGGGACCCCGCAGGAGCACTCCCAGCGTGTAGGCGTGATTCAGACCCGCGTAGAAGTCCGTGTAGTCGCCGATTTGCATCGGCAGGTGGTTGGTCACTTCTGACAGGGGCAGCAGGGCCTCCTGTTGGAGCGACGCATTGTCTTTGAGGATCTGGGGGAAGGGGGTGTCGGCGCGGAAGATCGACTGGATGTACTCGCGAACCTGGCGATGCACTGGCCGCCCCAATGCTGCGAATGCGTTCAGCGTGGGTTGGTCGAAGACATTTAGATGAGGCTCGAAAGAGGGCAGCTGGGCGAAACCGCCCGACGAAGCGAAGGCATTCAGGTTCAAGGCGTACTCGCCGATCGCAATGGCAGGGACCCGCGAGGCAGCTTTGGCTGTGGAGATGATTCCGAAGGGAATGTTTGCCAACGAAAAGGGCGAGTTTTTGGGGATCTGTAACCACGACGCCATGTTGTGTGATAGAGGAAGAAGCAGAGAGGATGCTGAAAGTCGAAGGAGGGGAGATGGTGACTGGAGAAAAGATGGAAGGAAGACGGGCAAGCAAGAAGTATGTCTTCATGCGACGGATGAATCGCGGGGTTGAGCGCCCGCCCACCTGCGGAATTCACTCCGTCTCCGCTTATCCCCGGCAGTTCCATTCCGCGTCTTTCCCCCGCAACGACCGGAAGCTGCTGCATTTCCGCTGCCATCCTCCTTTCCAACCCCATTTCCGCTGGATCTTACGTCCATTAACTTCGCAATTGTGCTGGAGATCTCGACTCTATACTACTCAACTCTTTGTGTTGAAAGATTGTTCACGCCAGTCAAAGGCCGCAGCATCTTCCCGTTTCAGCCGGATTTTCAACCTTGCGCCATAAGAGCTGACACTGAACGAAGGCCTTCCGAATTTCTGAATTTCGAATGCTTGAAGGCGTCACTGAGTTCGAATCATCAATTATCAGTTTCTGGAATATCTCTGGACTCGAAAACATTAAATGGTTTCGCGCCCCCACTGAAAGAGATCTGTCGAATTTCTATGGCGTCAAGGCAATGCTTATTCAGCTGCGACCGCTGCGACCGCGAGCCTTCCTTCGAAGTTGACACGAGCAAGAGGCGAAGAACAACAAAGAACAGCTCGAACATCCGTGCCAGCCGGTCAATCTGCTGGAGGTCATAATGGCAGCGATATCAGCCCCTGTTAAGTCCGCACCACCGTCGGTCAGACCTGGTGTAGTGGAAGACTGGCACAGACTGCTTGTTATCTTGTTAGCCTGGTAGCGCGCCTTATTTTAGTGCCAACACTAGCTTGGCTAATAAATTGGCTCCTAGCTGCATTCCATTTCAGCCTCACGTACGCACCCCAGACACTTTCAGGGGCGCCTTGGTCACAATCCAGTGCAGGTATCATGACTGAGAAGACTGAGAAGACTGAAAAGACGGTCATACCGTCCAAGCGTCAGAAGGCGTTTCGCTCGAGATCGAAAACGGGTTGCCGCACCTGTCGGTAGGTATTATACGGCAATACCCGGACTCATGGCTAACCCCTCCAGTGTGCGCCGTGTGCGATGCGATGAGTTCCCAGGGGCATGTAACAACTGTACCTCTACCGGTCGGAAATGCGAGTATGAACTTCATCGGCTTCCTGCCAGGCGCAACATGGGTCTCCCACGCATCTACCTCAGCCGCTTTCATGGCCCAGCTTTGACCTCCGATGAGCAAACCTGTTTCTCATACTTCCAATCCCACACGATCTCAGGTCTCGTGGATTTGTTCGACTCACCTCTCTGGGAACGATACATTCTTCCGCAGAGCTGTGCCGAGCCTGCAGTCTGCCATGCGGTCATCATGCTTAGTGCAATCCACCGGGACGCGGAGACAAATCGTATGCGACTATCGGGTAATCGAACAGAGGACTCCCATTTGAACTTCGCTCTAGAACATTCCACCCGATCCTCGGCCCTGCTGAGAAGACGAGGCGCGTCCAACGACCCACAAAAATATCAGGCAGTTATCACATGCTGTCTGCTGTTTGTGATGGGAGAGCTATTGCGGGGTCATTATGGCAGAGCGGCCATGCACCTTCACCATGGGGTGCAGCTTATCAAAGAGGCGCAGGCACAGGGATAGGTAATAGAAACCGACCTTGTCGACTTCTTCAACCACCTCAATGTTAACGCCGCCTTGTATGCCGCCGATGGACCTACTCAGAGCATTGATACAGTAGATGAGCCTGAGTGGGTATTGAACGTATGTCCTACCGTTGTACATAGCGTCGGCGAGGCACAGCAAGCTTTCACGGAAACGCTCAATTACTCGATTCTCCTGATCGCGTACCTGATGCGCTCAACGCAGGCTGAGATTCTGACATTGTATGACGATCTGTGGCTCAAAAGACAGAGAATCCTTGCCCGATACGCAGATATTGCGCGGGCTTTTGATTTCTTCTGCCAGGAACGCGGCTCCAGGCTTACTCCCAAGGAAGAACGTGGAGCGGAGGTGCTTCGTCACCTCCTGCTGGTCCAATGCGTCACCTTGAAGGTATTGTTTCCCGGAGATTGCAGCACCAGTCAGATAACCACCGAATGTGCTGCGGTACTTTCTAGCAGCCTCGCTATTATGGACCAAATTTCGAGTAGCACGACCTTCACAATGACGCCGGTGGTGTGTCCCGGCTTGCACATTGTGGCCACTCTCTGCCCGGATCTCCGCTTGCGTGTACGGGCTATCGAAGCATTGCGTGCCTGGCCGCACATGGAAGGGATGATCAATTCCGAGGTCTGTGCAAGTATTGCGGTTGAAGCGTTGAAGGCGGATGTGCAAAAGATGGGGAAGGGCCGCGAACGCTGGATTGCTGCTGAATATCCCGAGGAGAGGGATCGGTTTCTGGTGGAGGTTCTCCAATCAAGCCAGACGGCTGCCGATTGGGCGCCTATTCGCATGTCGCAGCTAGACATCGGTGATGCTGTATCTTATCAGGAGGACACTGTCGTATTGAATGAGATACTCTCACATTCATGTTAAGAGACTACATGTTAGTGAAGGGTAGGCGATACTAGATTGCATATCCAACTTGCAGTTCCTGCTCAACTTGCCTTGTCCGTTACTCGACGGCGTTGTTGCGTCACGCCATGACTTCACCGAGGGTCATAGCGTGTTCGACGAAGTTATTCAGAGGTTCAGTCTTGTACCATGATGCTCGAATTGATTCCATCAAGGATCACAGCGAGCTAGATGACATATTCTACACGAGTGTCTGCTGTACCGTGATACTCGAACGGGTCTCACCAACAAGACCATGGTTGAAGCTATTCAGAGACCTGGATGGCTAAATGAGTTAGTCAATCACCCATACGGTCATAATTGCATAGCAATGATGGTAAGTCTCCCGGAAATGCATTTCCTGATATTCGATACTATGATGCATCTGAGTCACCGTCCCAACGACCTGAATTCTCCTGTTGAATCTCTCCATCTGCTGAATCTACCCACAACACCTCTTTCGCACCGTTCCTGCAACAACTTAAGAACTTCATATCATCAAGTAGCATCCTCAACATCAAGTACCTTCACTACTATCAAGCACTTTCACTACTATCAAGTACTTTTCTACCATCAAGAACCATATCTACCATGAAGTATTTCTATCCAGCCCCCACTTTCTCGTATCAGTACCTTATACTAAACCATCCACAGCACCGCGACGATGCAACACTACGGAAGCGGACAGCTTCCCTGGCCTGCAACCTCCACCAGCGCCAGCAAGCCACCGACCACCGACAAGAACAAGAACAAAAAGTGGCTGCGCTGGGCCATTCTTCTGGCTGTGGTGGTTAGCGCCATCACCATCCTGGGTGCCTGTCTGGGCACTCAGCTGAACAAGCACCCGAAGGCGACGCCTATGCGCCTGGGTAATGGAACCAGTGAGTCCACCACAGATCGTGAGGGCGCAGGGCACCAGGCTGGGGTTGGTGACAACCGCAACAAAAACTACATTTCCGGTGATGGGGTTCCCCGTGTGGGACTGCCGAATCGTGGAGTTCCGTCTGGCTCTTCGCTGCCTCAGTCTGGTGGTCCTGTTGTGCCTGTCAATTCTATTGCCCCTGTCAACACTATGGCACCTGTCCCTCCTATCATCCCCACCAACCCACCAACCACCACACTCCAAACCCACCCAAACAACCCTACAAACCACCGCACAAACAGCCCCCCAAACCAACTCTACACCATCCTCCCCATCCCCCAATCACCCCAAACATCCCCATCCCCAACACCCCCCAAACAACCAACCCAGCAAACCCTAACAACCCACCCCAACCAGCAACAACAGCAGCAACAACCAAACCACTAACTCCCCTCCCCATGACCGCCGCCGAAGAACACTGCACGACCCTCCACGGAATAACCTACACCTTCTACGGCTACCCAGACAACGACCCGCCCGGGGCAGCCATCGCGTACGACTGCCCCAACCGCAGCGGGACCGGCACAGCAGGCGGGACCGGCACATACGACGACCCACTCACCTTCGCGACCGCACCGGGCGAATTCGAGCTGTGCGAGGTCATCTACTCGCCCTACCTGCAGAAATACCTCATCCACGAGGACTACTGCGAGAGCTGCACGCGGCACTGGCCGCACATGTGGCATGTGGACGTGTGGTTGGGCGGGGACTCCGTCGGCGCGGCGGCGGAGCAGTTGAGTTGCGAGGCGAGGCTGACGCCCGAGCTGGAGAGTCAGAGTGTCGTGAGGGGGCCAAGCGGGGACTTACCTGTCGATGGTTTGTTTTCCTCTTCTTTACTTGAGATTTTGACAGGGGGGGGGAGGGGGAAAGGGGAAATAGGGGTTGGGTTAGGGGTATGATAATTCTACAATGCTAACGTTTGGCAGGCACCACGTTCTACGCAGGGGGGTATTCCGCCTGTGGGGTGGAGCATGTGTACGATGCGGCTGGGGCGGAGGATTATTGTTGATGGGGGTTTGGCGACGACCTGCAACAACGACCTGGTCCAGGTTCTTCTGACCAGGGCACGAGCCCGACAATGGGATTGTGGGTTGGCGGCTGGCTGGGGGTTCTGTTTCTGGGGGACAGCTTGGTGGCCTCGTGTCTTGCGGGGTTGTCGCTGCTGACGCCGACGTGGGTCCCCGTTCATCTTGTTCTGTGGGTTTTGCTGGTGGGAGCGGTGATGCCTGTGCTGTTGGGTGGGGGTGGGTATCCCCAGTTGCTTGGGGTTATGTTCTGATTGATTGCTTGGAGGGAGACTTGCTTTGCTTTTGTGATGTATGTGGGGGGAGTGCATTGATTTTTGTATTTGTATTGTTGCCTTGTTGCGTTCTTGCGTCGTTATTTTTGGCTGTAGCTGAACTGCATGTGTGATGAAGGTATAAGTCTGGGATCTTGCACTGAGTTTGGCTATGACTGATGCATGCGAAATGCAGAAACGGTGTTCAAGATCTTGCATTGTGTTAATGGTAAATTGCTGTAGTCTACAAGTACGGCTGCTCGTAGACCACGCGGATGACCGAAGGCAATTACGTGAAGATCGTCTGGCGTACCTCAAATTGAAGACAGGGGTATTGAAGTCTCCGGTGTGAGGAAGGTGCACTTCTCCCTCTTTCCGAGTTAGAGGCTAGGTGGCTAGGTCAAAACAAACATGATCTATTCTCTAGGTCTATATGCATTTTGCTTCCATGCACTTACGTGCCAATGATATCAATCAACCATCACTCAAAACCCTCCAACAACACCTTTCCCCCCTCAACACCAGACACCACCTCCCGCACCGTCTGAGTCACCAACCCCAACCACCCCTTCACTTCCTCCTCCTCGCTGCCAACAACGCCCAGCTGCAACTGGCCTCCCTTGATAAACGAAACAACCTTGACCGGGTACGCCGCGTCCCCATGCGGGTTTAGGATATCAACCGCACACTCCCGTCCAGCGAAAGGCATGGTGTCAAAGTCCTCAAAGTCCTGGTGATGCACGATCGAGTCGAAAGACCCGGCTCCTTGCCACGCGGGCGCACATTCACGTGCGATCTTGTCGAAGCCCACAAAGTCGTACGCCGCCGACTCGGCACTTTGGCGCTGCACTGCCCCTAGAAGATCCACCGCGGTCCACTCGCGCTGGATGTTGATCCGGATCGGCGCGAGCTGGTAGCAAGGACCAACAACGTTCTCAACTCCGATGAGGTCGAGGGTACGGCCCGTGGTGACGCCGCCGAAGGTGACGTCGCGTGTCTGCAGGAGGCGGGCGAGAGCGAGAGCCCAGGAGGCGGTAAGGAGGGTTGCGGTCGTTGTGGCCGTGATTTCCTGGACAGATGAGAGATCCAGGTCGAGGGATTGGGTCTGGAAGATGGATTTGGAGGCGGGCGATTTGGGTCCCGTGGATGGAAGAACGGTGAGCTTCGAGTCGTGAAGGAGGTTCTTCCAGTAGGTGAGAGCAGGCGTTTGGGTCTCCGGCTTGGTGATGTGTGCCATGTATGCGGAGAAGGGAACCTGATCGGTCGCTTGCGAACCGGTGTAAAGGGCTTCGAGGTCGCGGAGCAGGTGGGGAAGAGACTCGCCGTCGTATTGCGCGTGCGAAAGACCGAGGACGAACGCTTCGCGGCCGTCCAGGGCTTCGATATGGAAGAACTTGAGGAAGGACGAACCGAGAGGGAAATCAGAGGCAACGTGGTTGTTGCACAGCTCGGTGATGTACTGCTGCAGGTCTTCTTTGTCGGCCGTGTGCTGCGTCAGAGGGGTGGCGAGCTCGTTCAGCACAACCTGATAGAAGGCCGATGCGTGCTCGACAAAAACGGTCCGCAGGATGTCGTGGGTCTTGACGAGGTCGCTGCACGCGCGAAGGAGTCGCTCACGATCAATTGCCCCCTGCTCGAAGATGAGCATGGTGTATTGGATCGAGGTGCGCGGGGCATGCACGGTTGCGCGGATGTCCAGCGCTTGGGAGTCGGTCACAGGAAGAACGTCCTTGATTGACCAGGAAGATTCTGCCAGCTGAGGACGGATGGTTTCAGACAAGAATTGCTCAACATCCGAACGACCAAGAGTGGAGAAAGGCTGGTAGGGCTGAGCTTGCTTGGCCTTAGAGGCTTGATCGACCCTCAATACTCGTGCCGCGTCACCCAGGCGCATATGCTGGAAGATCTCGGCTACGGACAGGTTATGACCCTGGCTACGAAGACTGGAAACCAGCTTCATTGCCAGGACGGAGTCACCGCCCAGGCGGAAGAAGTTGTCGTCAACATCAATCTCTTCCTCGGGCAACCGAAGAATCTTGGCCCAAGCGGACCGCAGAATCTTCTCGGGGGCTGTCAGGTTAGTATGAATAGCAGTCTTCGCCCAAACCTCCTTTAACCCGTTGCGGATCTGCTCCAAGATATCCTGAGGAATCTTGGAGGCCAGCTGGTTGAGAACAGTGTGGTCACTCTGTTCGCCCTGCGCAGGCAGCTGGTCAACCACAATGTATGCAGACGGAGACATGTAAGAGGGAAGCGAGTCGCGAATGAACTTGTCGAGCTTCTTCAAAGCAACAGCAGCGCTGACGGGAATCGTGGCACTGAGGGTGGTCGCCGACTCGCCGCTAATCTCCTCTGTGGCTGGTAGGATGGAAAGGCTCTCGTCATCGGAAGCCGGCCGTTCTACCAGAACGACCAACTCCGGTCCAGTCTCTTTGAGCGACTGCCGAATAGCCGCAGCGGCGCGAACTGGAGCAGGGAGCTGTCTGTTTAAGTGCAGTTCGATATCGGCAATATCCACAGCATGTCCCTGGATTGAAACAACATTTTCCTTACGGCCAACAAACACCAGGCTACCATCCTCGCGCAGCTGGACCATATCACCAGTCGATTGCACTGTTCCACTGCGACCAGGGCTAGTCGAGCTGCCTGCGACCAGCCAGGCCGGGTTCTGAACAGTTTCGCCGGAGACAAAAGCGCCTTCGAGCCAGAGCTCTCCGACACAGCCAATGGGAGACAACAAAGCTTGGTTGCGAGCATTGACTACCCAAGAAACAACTGCAGAGGGGTACTGCGCTCCTTGTTTGATAGTGGCATCGGCACGAAGTCGTCCCGAAGACTCATCCCGCGTCAGAGGAGGGGTCTGGTTCCATTGCCAGATCTGGTTCAGCTCAACCTCAGGCAGACACGAGATCTCTTCAATGCGCCGCTGCAGACCCTTAGTCAACTCGACGCAGGCCACTTCCAGCTGCACTAGCATACGCTTCATCTGTGCAACTTCGATCAAGCTACCGTCGAAGCTGGCACAGATCCGGAAGCCACCCTTGCGCACAGCACATCCCAGCATAAGTGGATAGGGGTTGAAATGCAGGGCTTCGCGAACGACATCGCCCGTCTCAAAGCCCAGGTCACTACCCACGTACTCCGGTTCCAGCTGGACGACCAAGCCGGTACCGGCCTCGCATGCGTGTTGAGCGTCGTGGCTGACTTTGCGGATGTTCTGCATGCCCATGTGCTGGTAGGGGACACGAGCCAGAATAGTCTGCTGTACGGCTTGCAGATAGGACTCAACCGTACTGGTACGGCTGACATGGATGCGAACGGGAAGTGTAGCAATCAAGGGGCCGATGATACTCTCGACACCCGGTAAGGCAATGTCACGACCGGTGAGCGTTTCGCCGAAGACGACGTCGTCACTTCCAGAATATTGAGAAGCGACCAGTGCCCAGGCACCGCGGATCAGGGTCGCCATGGTGAATGGCCACTTCGCAGCGGGCTTCAGCGGAATCATATGTTCGATAAAGGCATCGGGGGTGGGCATAAAGTCTCTGGACGGCAGGCGGGGAAACTGGGGACCAACGGCGCCCTGTAGTTCGCGTCTCCAGAACTCGTTCATAGCGGCCGCATCCGTATCGTGCACGTACTTCACAAAGTCTCGCATCTGTGCCTGTGGCTCGATTTGCTTGGCGCTCAGCGCGTCACTGACATCCTTGAGCACCAGCGGCTCAGACCACCCGTCGTACACAACATGGTGGATCGTCCAGACCATGTGTTTGCCCTCCTTGGCGTCATCCACAATCGCATAGCGAGCCAGGCTCTCTCCCAAGTTCATTCTTTCCTCGCGATCGTTCTCCAGGTACTGCGCCAAGTCGGTTGCATGCTTCCAGGTAATGTTCTCCTTGAGCACCACTTGCTGGAGACCAGGATCCTGCAGCTGCACCAGACGAGTGCGTAGAATAGGTTTGGCGGCCACGGCTTCCTCCCAGGCATTCTTCCAAGCATTGAGGTCGATGTGCGACGGAATGCGCGCAATTCTCTGTGCCACGTACAACTTGACAGATTTGAGCGAGAAGGTGAAGAGCGACTCCTGCGTGGGTGTGCAAGGATAGATATCTTCAACTGCCGCCGCGTCAACTCCGCAAGCGGCAGCTGCCTCGCGACAGGCGCTTTCGACATCTTGTGAAATCATCGAGAAAGGGGGCAATTCAGTGCGAGCTTCAGTGGCGCAAATCTGAACAACACCGGCCATTTCTGAGAGGGTAGGGTGGCCAAAAGTGTTGGCGACGGTGAGGTCAAGACCTTGCTCGCGGCATACCGACACCAGCCTCATCGCCATAACAGAGTCACCTCCAAGAGCAAAGAAGTTGTCCTCGGCCCGAATGCCTTCAGCATCCTGCTTCAGCACCACACTCCAAGCCTGGCGAAGACGCTGCTCGAGGTCTGTCAGTTCCCGACCGGCGCCGTTAGTCTCAGCGCCTTGGTCGAGCTGGCGAATGTCGACCGTGGTAGCAAATTGTCGGAGTCTCTTGCGATCCGTCTTGCTGGAAATCAAAACTGGGATATAGTTCACAGGGATATAGACCGTGGGGACCATGTATCGCGGCAGGACCTTGGCCACGTCGACATTGGCTTCAGACAGCGTCTTCTGCTGTTCCTCTGAAAGCTCAACCAGGCTCAGGTCACCCTGCTCATTAGGCTTAGAGGACTGGAACGTGACGAACGCAACCAAAGTAGCCTGACCACCGGTTCCCTGCGGCACAACTACCTCAGCGATCACATTAGCATCTGAAGGCAACCTGTCCTTGAGCTGACTCTCAATCTCCCCGAGCTCAACACGCTGACCACGCAGTTTGACCTGAGTGTCCTTGCGTCCAACGAAGACAATACCACCCGAGCCGTCGGGGTCGTACCGTCCCAAGTCACCCGTCTTGTACAGGCGGCCGCGACGACCCTCGTAGCCGTTGTGGCCCGCAACAAGCCATTTGGGATCCTCAATAAACACCGTGGCAGTCTTCTCAGGATCATTCAGATAACCCTGGCCGACAATCGGGCCCTCAACGAGCAACTCGCCGACAGCGCCGACAGGCATGAGGGTATCGTGGTCGTTGGGATCGGTGATCCACATTGCGGCACCGTTGCCGGGTCCGATGGAGATATAGTCTCTGCCGGTCGCTGCGCTACTGTTGACCGTGCATCCAATTGTACATTCACAAGGTCCGTAGCCAATAATGATGCGGGTGTCCTGTCCCCACAGCTTCACATCTCGCGCCGAGACAGCCTCACCACCAAGGCCGAGGCCAGTCAGCGATGAGATCACATCCGCATCCAGAATGCGCGCCACTGATGGCGTCAATCCAGCATAATTGATCCTCATCCGCCGGAAGGCTCCGTTAATATCATTCAGTCGATCTTCGTCCGAGGGAATGCACAGACAACCACCGTTGCTCAGAGTCAATAGCATGCTATCGATACTGACGTCGAAGGCATAGGAGGCGAAGTCCAGTACCCGGGACTCTGGTGTATATCCCACGGCCTTGGCACGTGGAATGGCGCTACTCGTGTAGGTTTGGTGGGAGATGGTTACGCCCTTGGGAGTGCCCGTACTGCCCGATGTGAAGATGATATACATCAGAGTGGTGGGGGGCACGGTGGGCAGCGCTGGAAGCTCCTGGGTCAGGTCGAAACCCTGGAAAGTGTCTTCTTCTACAACTAGGACGGGACCGCCGGGCAAAATCGAGGTCGCTAGATCGTGCTGCTTGCGCGACGATAGCATCATCTTGCCCCCAACCTGTTGCGCCATGTTCTGGAGACGGGCCAGCGGAAGCGTCGGGTCCATGAGCGCAAAAGTTGCGCCAGCCTTCATCGCCCCGAGAACTGCCACGATGGTCCACCGTGACTTCTCAAAGCAGATGGGCAGGATATCATCCAGTTGAAGCCCCATCTCCTTGAGCTTCCAGGCGACGTGTGTGGAGTAACGGTCGACCTGTGCATACGTGAGGTTGCCGTCCCAGGACGCAATGGCCTCGCTCTCCGGAGAATTTTGCGCCCATTCCGTTACCATTTCCTGCGTACAGAAGCTGTATGTTGGTGGTAACTCATGGTTCCAGCGCCAGATCTCATCCAGATCAGATGTGGTCGCTCGAAGGCACTCTTCAATGGTGCTCTCGGGATTGCTCAGGCATCGCTGAACCAGCTCCGCTAGCTTTGTGACATGTAGCCCCACGGTGAATTCCAGCACGCTGGGTGAGTGCCATACTGGCCGAATCTTGAGGTTTCCGCTCTCAAAGCCAACCTCCACATGGGTGACACCCTAATTCATGGTCGTTCGTTAGCTTCAATTCGCAGTTTCTCGACAAATGGTTCCCTGTATCTTTTACCTCTTCGGGGGCCTGTGACAATGTGCCCGTGCTTAACAAAAGCGTCGTGGGTGTCACAGGCGATCGATCTTGCGTGGCTGCGGCGGTGTGTTGGGCGACTGCGGCCGAGACCTGACCGATAGTACTCTGTAATCCCGGTATCACTTGTGGTGTCGAAAGCGACGACTTTTCCCCGCCGGAATACGCCCATTCGAAGCGAACCTGGCCGTCTTCGCAGGACTGCAACAACAGAATGATCCATGATACTAGCAGAACTTCCTCTCTCGTGCCTGTCGGAGTAATAGTGGAGGGGGAGGAGGAGGAGGAGGCTTCCAGGCCGGCAACCTGGAAGAGGTGGAAACCGTCGGCGTCGACTTGCGACTGTGGTTGTTCTTGCGACATAATGACTCTAGCTTTGAAATCCCTTGTTAAGTTACCTGTCAAGGGGGGTCATATAAGTTCGTCTTCGTCTCCCAGCAGTCCAGCTGAAGGTTTGTGTCTGTCTGGTGAGAAGGATTGAGAGGAGGTGGTGGTAGTGGTGGGGGAAGGAGGGGAAGGTGGGTTTATTAAAAGTTGTAAGTAGTAAAGTAGGTTCCTTCTTTGCCCGCTCTCCGACCAGACCGGAGAGTCACCGCTCGCGCGAGTTCGGCCCTCTGTGACCAAACGGGTATGGTGTGAAATTATATAGTAGGCGCTGGCCTGCCAGCCAAGATTTTGTGGATGGGGAATTGTGCAAGATGCGAAAGGAAGATTCCCCACTAAGTGCAGCGCGAGCCGCGCGCACCGGAGGTGTGGTGGAGATTATCATGTTTCCCTTCATCACATCTGCGGGAAGAAGGAACCTGCAGATTGGCGCTATGTGGTTTTGAGTAGTGGTCCAAAAGTGTGGACGGAGACTCGGGGAGCAATTACAAACATTGGAGATTAGTTGTTGACTGCAGAGTGCAGACGAGGAAGTCGTTGACTGTCGGTACCCGATCCCTGCAGGTTGAAAGTCTACCTGAGTCCTGAGTCCTGACTCCTGAGGAGAGTTCCTCTCACGAGAGGGGCTGGGAAAGTGCACAGCTAGCTGTGAGTGAATGGGCTAGAGTGCTACCCGGTACCCAATTCCACCACCACATCCTAATCCACTCGTGGTTTCAACCCACCGTAGAGCATACCCATCCCTTCCGACGTCCAGCGGGGCGGAGGAGATTGATAAGAAGTCGCCTGACCTACGACTAATCTGCTGCAGTATCCTTTGCGCAAATTTAGACTACGTATATACTTAATTGAGAATTGCGCACCAAAAAAAAAAAAAAAAAAAATATGCCAATCCGGTTCAACACGCGTGCTGGGTGCAGTTGCAGCCAGCCTTTGCCCACCTCGGTTAGGAAAACTGGGTTTGGGAGTGGAAGAAATTTTTATCACGGCGGGGTGGGGAAAAGACAATTTTATCAATCAGTGATAAGATGAGGTTTTGCTTTTTCGGGTACCGTACCGTACTGTGTGGTGGTGGGGGGGTAGTGGTCGGGTGTGACCGTACAGTACGCGGTCCATAACTTACGGGGCTGGGCAAGAGGGGATGAGGAGGGGAGGGGGTTTTGAGGGTCGAAAGCTGGGATTCGGAGCGGTGAGGTTTCTTCAGGAGAGGAGAGAATTTGTGCAGCAGAGAGACTGGCGATGAAGTTGAGACATTGATTTTTCCAGTGCAAATGTATATCTGCTATGGTTTGTTTCGGACACAAGTGATGGTGGACTGGGGGGATTGCGCCCGCTCCAGGTGCAGATTGTCCGCACTTTCCATGGACAAGCCGATTTCCAGGGAAAAGTCAAGGTCCAACACCCTGCTTTAACATACAGTGATGAAGAATGTAGTCATCGTCTTCTTTTTATTCACAAATCTATGCTCTCATTTGAACAGTTGAATCTCTAACATTGCACGCTAAAAACAAAACTAGATCATAATCATCTCAGTTTCCCTTGACTGCATTCAGATAGCTGATGACCTTCTCGGCCAAAAGCCTTCTCGGCTCCGCCTGGTCGTCGTTGCTCAGCGCATGCGAGGCATTGGGGATGATGAAGCTGTGCTGGTCATCCCAGATCTCCGCCTCGCCGTTGTGGTTCGCCGCGTTCCTCCACCGGGCCATCAGCTTCTCCTTGTCGATCCAGTCCGGCACCGCCTGGTCGGCGCCGGAGAACATCACCATCAGGCGACTGCGGAGCAGGCCCGAGTCGCGGATCTTGCCGAAGGTGGTCTGGAGGTGCTCGTCGCTCAGATCGGAGCTGAACAGGTCGTCCTCCTGGGGCGTGGCGGGGCTGTCGGGGCTCACGAGACTCAAAAAGCGGCGGGCGCTGATGGGGACGTTGGCGCCGTAGCAGATGTTGGCGGTGACGTCCAGGGGCAGGACGGTGTCGAACTTGGGGTCCTTGTCGCGCACCGCCTCGCGCGCCAGCGCCTCGGCCTTGTCGTACACCGCCCGCACCTGCTCAGGCGTCTTGCCGTTGAACCCCCAGTGGAGCACCCACTGGATGGCCTCGCGGTCGGAGACGGGCGCCTGCATGATGGCGCCGTCGAGGGCCATGCGCTGCAGGTGCTCCAGCTCGCTGTCGAACGGGTGGGCGACCGTGAAGGGGTTCGGCCGGTAGAGGTAGTGCAGCACGCACTGGCTGCCCGTCGAGTGGCCCATCAGCACGATCTTGCCGGGGCTGCCGTACTTCTCCGTCTTGTAGTCGCGGATGTAGTTGAGGCACTTGGTGATCTCGTTCGTGTCGCGGTCCAGGTGGCCCAGACCCCAGGAGTTGTAGGAGGAGGTGAGGTTGAGCATGAAAATGGACCAGTCGCTCTTCTCCATCATTTTCGCCATATCGGCGACGTAGGACGTGGTACCGATACCATCGCCCAGACCACCGACGAAGAGGAGACTGTGAGGTTGAGCGACCTTGCCGGTTGTGTATTCAAAGGTGACGAGGGATTCAGTCTGTTGTGTTGGGAGGTGAAATGGTCAGTTGCCTTCTTGCCATGTCTCTTTCTCCGTTCTCTGCGGATGCGGAGGGGTCAATCGTCGACGTACGTAGTGGTGGAGCATGCCCGGGATACCACCCTTGGGCCAGAATTTGGAGTACAACATGATCAGTGCGGTTCTGGAGAGCTGATATTGTCTGTGGTGTAGCAAGTTGATCCCACGGAAGCTTTGCAATGGCAGGTTCTCAGGTTCTCAGGTTCTCTCGCAAATGATGGGATGATACCAGCGGTGGCCTTTAAGAAAACGAACCCCTCTGTTATCGCGTAATTGTGGGGAATGAATTCATAGGCCACGTTCTCCTTTTCCCTCGGCTGAATGTATTTCTGAGACCGGCAGTTGCTATGTGGGTATTTTTTTTTTTTTTTTTTTTTTTTTTTTTTTTGGTTTGTTTGTCTTGCTCTTTTCAGTTAGGCCACCCTAACGGTGGTGGGAGTACGGAGTAGTTCACTTCTGCTTTGACCCGACCTGATCCGACCGACCCGTTGTTGTGAAGGAGCCGGTTCCCTGGGATCAGGAAGCAAGTCGCTTATCAATCAGTACACACAGCTTCGTACAGTAACCAAGGTACCAGAACCAAACTCGTACTGGATGTGCGAGACGCTGAAATTGGAATGAACCTTGTTAGTCCAAGTCGAGTGGTGCTTTGGAAAACCTTGAACAAACAGTGCTGGAAGTGCGTATCCAGTGAGGGGCAAGTCACATCGAAACACAACGAATTTCCTGCAACCGGTACCGATGTCTGAGATTAGTCCGTTACAGTGTCCTTACCACGTCAGGGTACGTAATTCATTTCCAGCGGTTCCAGTGTTCGGGCCTCACTATTAATCTAATCAGATTCTCCGGTTCAGCACCAGACAAGCCACCCTTCAGCTATCAGATCCGCTTTTGTCTAATCTGATCGAAACTCACCGTTGTGTTTGGGTCTTGACTACACTAGTGTCCCTGTGCGCTGTTGGGAGATCCTGAAGTTGTTGCAGTCGAGGGATGTTTGAAGGGTTGTTGATAAAAGCTATAGTAATCTCGACAGACAACGAAACTATATAGACTGATGCTACAGAGGTACAGTGCACACGGGGTTTTAACGACAAGGGAGCGGACACGGAAAAAGATAGCATCGCCAGCAGAAATTGTACCTGCAGCATGGTGAAGAGATCGCGAGACCCCCCTGATCAATTCTCGGAGCACGGAGCTAGTCTAGCAAAAGTCGCTCGAATCCGTGGCAAACGTTGAGCCGGAGCCTGGAGCCCACATTATTTCCTGACTGTCCCCGATTCTTCCCTTGGCATTATTTCTGTGAAAGAGCCATCATGCCGTTCGCTATTGAACCTTTTGCAGTGCACTGAGAAGTGAAAAATGACACAAGGCTACATAAAAAGTTCTGCCTACATACAGTACATACTTATCAAGGTAACAAGTACACGCTATTTACAGGATTGAGACATGTGCGATGAATGCTGGGGGGCTCACAAAGACAATGCACACCGCCTAACTGAAGGGGATCGGCAGGCACGGAACAGAGGTGTAAACATTGCAAACAGGGACCATTCTGCGCACACCTTAGGCATTCAATGACTTGCTGTCACAGAACAAGATCTTCTGACTGAGGCTATTGATTCACCATCACCATCACCAGACAGAAAGTGAGAAACCAGATCAGAAAGATTCACCTCGCTGAACATACAATGAGTGATCACCGCACCAACTTCCCCTTACTAGACAAAATGTAACTCTATCTTCCAGCTCTCTATCTTTTCAGTCGATTGACCCCCTCCCCACCATCCTTGCGAAGAAAACGAACAATCTGGACCAAGCTCACTGTGAGCGGTCGATTAGCTATCTTGCCAATCCGACCGCCAGGGACTGACCTACCTCGAACTTGATCTGTTCTAGGAAGACCACAAACCGGCGAAGCGCGGTTTCGACCACCGACTCGCATGGGTGCAGCACGGCACGACCCAGGGACGGCAACGCCGGCTCAATATCTTTCCCAAGGGATTGGAGCAGCTTCTGCAGACTCTCCAGCAGACCCAGGAACTGCTTGGCGTTGCGGCCGATCAGCGTCCGGACCAGGAGGGTGGCTTCCTTCTCGTCGAGCTCCATGCGACCCAGCTGCGACGGGCTGCGCAGACAGATGTACTGCGACATCGGCTGCTCGAACGCCAGCATTGTGGGGTCTAGGAGCGTGCTGCCGTTGGTACTCGTGATGCTGTAGGCCAGACTGCCGGCCTCGAGGAGAGTCAGACACTGCTCGGCTAGCGCGGGCAGCATCGCAAAGGACGAGTGCGGGTTGCTGCGGCAGCCCTTGCACTTGACCATCGCTTTCCCGTGGGTGACGACCCGATGGACCAGGTCCAGGATGGTGGCGAGCTCCACGACCGGTTGCAGGTTCCGGCACTCGGTCATGATCTGCAGGAGACGGATCGAGCAGGAGCAGCTGCAGCTGCTGTCCATGACTGCACGGCGGAGCTGGGAGAGCGAATAGCGCGTTCCAACAGACAGGTGGTCCAGTTTGCTCCGAACACAGGGTCATCGTTGTATCGAGAAAGATAAGACGGATCCCGCATCTTTGCTGTGGAAGGAGCTTCGAGCCGAATAAGATCACGATTCGCGCACGCAGTCGCCGCAGGTCTGGGCTCCTAAGCAAGACTGGTTTGCCCTGCGCCTGAATTCACATGCCTTGCGGCGACTCTACATTGCAGCCCAATCACCCCGTCGTGCCGGGGAGGTACTAGAACAGCCTCACCTTATATCACTTCCGGTGGAAAGGCTCTGTTGGTCTGTTCCCTGGGCAAGCCAGTTCACTGTGCGACGTAGTATGCTCTGAGATCCGCGCACTCGTCACACAGCTGATTCTCGGTCATGCCCTAGCGCGCAGGCAGCAACCCTGGTGCTCCTACTTTTTTGGGGCTAGTACGTAGCATATGCGACTGCCCAGATAAGGCACTTATCACAAGTCTAGTCTGGTACATCACCTTATAAGGACTGTGATATTGTGGGAGACAATCAATGAAAGCGGAGGAATTTTTCTGAGCCGAAAGTGATATACGATTGAGATAAGCGAGTAATAATCATGACTGTGCTAGCAATTTAGTCTTCATCATAACCAGCTCCAGTCGCTGATCGGTCTCCATTATCATTCCCAGCCTGCCCCGGGCAGTAGGAACAGCCAAAAACTCTTGCGTACATAGACGGATGCGACGAACGGTCATCTGCAACTCTGATAACCGGAGGTACAGCACCTGGGCTATGAAAAGAAATTTGTCCTCAAATGGAACACAGAATCCTCCTACCACTAACGGACAGGCATCTACCTGTGTTTTCAGATAGAGGCTGCTTGCTTGGCATCGTCTAAAGTTCGCGTTGGGGATGTTATCGGGCCTGTTACTGGTAGGGAGTGGCTCAGGATTCTCCGCGACCAGCCTTTCTGCGAGTCCGCTGTCCAGAGATATAATGGCTTCTAGAGCGGTCACTAGGCTGTCAATGCTGACCACAACCATCATCAGGAGATTGATCCAGGTACGGGAGCACAGGTTGCATTGAAGGATGGTGTGCGAAAGTTGCTGCAGCACGCGTTGACAATTCAAGATGGAGTCAATCGTAGCTGCAGGTCCCGCACGCGATGCAAAGTTGTTGACCTGAATCAACTCGCGTATCGTCGGTTCGTGGCATTGGCACTGATATTGGAAACTAGTCATGGTGGGGTTTGTCTTGAAGTGTTCTGGCACATAGCTGTAGACGTTGTTAAGCTTCGAAGTTCTCGTTGGGATGAAGTTGCCGGAAGACTCCGTCGCTGACATCGCTCTTGTTACCGTTGGTGGAATTATATCGATAGACGAGGTAGCCGGCTGTAGCCAGGCGAGAGAGTCTTTCTTCAAAGCTTCAGGGTCCGAGGTCCGACTGTCTGCAGGTCCGTGGGCATCATCCGCAGGGGACTGGCTGTGACTAGGGAAGTTGCTCGGAGCCAGATAGTAGCACTCTGGGGCTTGGTCTTGAGAGTCCGTCGTAAGGAAACTTCTTGACGGGCTTGTAAAGTGGCTTGAATGAGAGAGACTCGTGTTGTTGACGCTCTCGGTCTTGTTGTTACTCAGGCCGAGTGAGTCTAGCAGTTCGCGCTCCTGCACTAAATCCGCGACAGGATTAGACATAAACTCCTGCAACCAATTGTCTGAAGAGAGGTCGTTGCTGTCGGAAACTTTCAGATCTTGTAAGCAGGTGATATTGTGTGAGTGAATAGTAGGTACCACAGGGAGTCATACGATGAGGATCCATAAAGCAGTCTTGGTGTAGACTTGCATCATCCACACCAAGGTTTTCGAGGCTATCGCTTGCAATGTTATCCAGCATCGCTCTCTCATCGACACACTGGTAGCTTGATAGATTCGCCCTGGCTTCGTGCACCGGCTCCTCTATAATCCTCTTCTTCCTGGGGTACCCACGGAATCTTTTATCCAAAGGACCTCGGGCATGTTTTGGCATGTTGAAATGGTTTCCATTCGTTGCAGTATCTTTTTTCTTGGCCGGTCTCCCTAATCGTCGAGAAATGCTGTAGATACAGCTGTAGTTGTGCTTTTGGCATCGTAAACATGACGGTTTCTCATGGCTGCATCGAATCTTCGCCTGCTGGCAAGCATTGCAAGTCGTTCGCACCTTTACACTCTTGGGAAGTGGACCAGTGGTGACTTGCGACGACTTGTCTTGATTCATTGTAAATACTACAACCCACGGGTTGAGGACAACGCTAATGTTTGCGGTTCAGTTCCAAACGACAGAGGTAAATATACTGGTAAGCATACATGCAAAGATGAGAAAGGGCCCTGGTGCCAAAGAAAGGGGAAAATGGCGGTATGGTACATCCGCCTCTACCACCTCAATACTACTGTCCAGGTCCAGCAGCGTATAGACCGAGGCAGAGCACCTGAGGTAACCATGATGTAGCAGGTTACATAGCCATGTTTCACGGCTTAGTCGGGAGCATTGACCGGTCAGCTTATCATCGCGTCTCCTATAACACTTAGAGTTCTAGGCTGGCGAATCGTGCAGCACGCTTCCGAATGTCGTAAGACCAGGTCGGTAGACCGGGAAGTTGTCACTGGAATGTCGTCTAATGAGCTTGTTGACATTCTCTCGAAGCAGATCGCGGTTGAAGCTCTCCCAATGCCGAGGAACAGAGAATGCTCGGATCCGAAGGGCGGAACTACCGAGCCCTATCCGCCTGTGATCGTCATGTTCAGCGCCAGTCGACAGACCCGCTCAATCGAGTGCTAAAATCGTGCTACATACCCCATTGGTATCATCAGCCCCAAGTCTCCCAGTCCCCAGAGTTAGAGCCCCGTCGGAGCCCACTCACTCACGGGGCGTTCCCTACCATGTTCCCCCGCGGTGGCCTCCGTCGGAGCCTGTCTCACACAACGAAGACCATTTCACCCGCCACCGGCGCCCTGAGCCATCCTGTGAACGACTCAAAGCTACGGAATATGCGTGACACCGAGTGGCAAAGAAGAAGTATGGGTATGCGCGGACCTCGATTAGAACTCCGAGATCATCCGCCCTGTTTCCAAATCTGCGGTCAGCCGCTGGGTTTCATGGTTATTTTTCTGCCCAGGAGCCGCCTCACACGGCGTGATTGATCGTCACAGAATTGAAGGTCTGTAACCATTTGCATTTCACATCTTCGAGCTCATCTTATGATAGTCATGTGTTAGCAGATGTTGCATACTTTGCATGTGTAGAGTGTCAATCACAACAAGGAAGGCACATTGAGCAGCATTTCAAGCGTCATGGAACATTTTCCAGCAAGTCAAACTTGCGAAGACGAGCGAAGACATTCTCTGTTGTTCTGGCATATGTTCTGTGACATCAGAATCTAAAGAGAAGCAGGAGAGTGTGTCGTATTGAGCAGATTGTTTCACACGCTGATGACGGCTGGGAATTCTCTGAGCCTCTAGCCAGTCGTTGATCATATTGCTGTTGCTCTTTATCTGGCGTTTAAAACAGAGTAGAAGGATTAATGAGAAAATGAAGCAACAGTCCACGGTGTTGATGCCGACCCGCCCAGGAACCTCGGCTTAATTAGGCAAGTGCAGATAAGGGCGGGGTCGAGTGACGTAGTTTATGCACCTTACATCTTGCTGACTCATCTCCATACCGTCTTTTCCGGGAGTGCCGGACATTCTCACCAGGTACAGCTGGATTTCCAGGTTGTTAATCTTCCATCTTCTCAGGAACGTCTCAATGGCTTCAATCCCAGGCCCTGATCCCCTCTCTGATGAGGAACTTTCCTCACGTCTGCCGCGCTACGCCGGTGAGGATACTACCCCGACCAGCCGGCAGGAAATCTGGGGCTGGTATGCTTACGGCATCGCTGCCGAGGTCTTTGCTGTCTGCGGTGTCGGTACGTTTCTGCGCTTTCCTTCTCCATGTGCACCTCCATGTGCACCTCCATGTAAACACAAATTTACTAGTCCCAGGATCATTCCTTCCGCTGACCCTCGAGCAATTGGCGCGCGAGCGGGGATTGCTCCAATCCAGCCATCAGCCATGCGTTGGGCCAAACGCGCCATCGGGCGACTCCAATGAACAATGCGTCGTCCATTTGATGGGTTTGGAGATCACCACCGCCAGCTTCGCCATGTACACCTTCTCCCTGGCGGTGCTTGTGCAAGCCTTGACTCTGATATCGTTCAGCGCGCTCGCAGATTACGGTATGACCACCAGCTTACCTCTCTCTGCCGGTGCCTCGCTCCATACATCAGCACTGACCATGATGCTCCATTTCCGCAGAGAGTAACCGCAAAACCCTCCTCATGACCTTCGGCTTCGTGGGGTCCGTAACGAGCATGCTGTTCATGTTCATTTCCCCGTCCGTCTATATTCTTGGTGCGCTCCTGGTCGTGGTGGGCGTTGTATGTCTGGGGTCCTCGTTCGTCGTGCTCAACTCGTTTCTGCCCGTCCTCGTCGCAAACGACCCGTCCATCGCTTCACCAATCAAAGAGACACCGGAAGAGCTTCACCAGCTACACCCTGAGGGAGAGGAGGATGACGATAACTTTCGCACGCATTCCGCCCGGTCGCATGGTCATGATCAAGGCGAATCCGGTCAGTCCTCTACAACGAAGGCCGTGTCTCCCGAACTACAGCTGTCGACGCGCATATCGTCCAAAGGAGTGGGGCTTGGTTATTGCGCCGCAGTGCTCGTTCAAATCCTCAGCATCGCACTCCTCTTGACTCTCTCGAAGACCTCGATTGGTAAATCATCCGGCACGCTGCCGCTGCGCTGCGTGCTGCTGCTAGTGGGTCTCTGGTGGTGCACATTCACACTGGTCAGCCGGCGGTGGTTGCGCACCCGCCCCGGCCCGCCGCTAGAGGAGGCCGGCGGCGCAATACACAACGGCGGCCCGCCCCGCGCTAGATGGCGGCTCTGGCTAAGCCTCGTGGGATTCGCCTGGAAGTCGCTGTGGAAAACCGCGCGAGTGGCGGTGGGCCTGCGCGAGATGCGTCTGTTCCTCGTGGCCTGGTTCCTGCTCTCGGATGCGCTGGCGACGGTGTCGAGCACGGCGATCCTGTTCGCGCGCACCGAGCTGCACCTGAGCACCACCATGATCGCGCTCCTCTCGATCACCGCCACGGTCTCCGGCATGGCGGGCGCGTTCCTGTGGCCGATCGTGTCGCGCCGGCTGGGTCTGCAGTCGCATCAGACCATCATGCTGTGTCTTGCGCTGTTCGAGTTGATCCCCTTGTACGGACTGCTGGCCTACTTGCCCTTTGTCCAGCGCTGGGGCGTCGTCGGCCTGCAGCAGCCCTGGGAGATCTATCCGCTGGCTGTCGTGCACGGCGTGGTCGGGGGCGGACTGGCCTCGTACTGCCGCTCTTTCTTCGGGCTGCTGATTCCGCCCGGCAGCGAAGCAGCCTTTTATGCCTTGTATGCCGCCACGGACAAAGGCAGCTCGTTCATCGGCCCGGCCATCGTGGGCATGATGATCGACAAGACGGGTCAGGTGCGGAGCGGGTTCTTCTTCGTCGCGGTGCTCATCCTGCTCCCGATCCCGCTGATCTGGATCATCAACGCGGAACGCGGCCGCGCCGAGGGACTAGCGGTTGCCGAAAATCTGGCCGGTCGGGATGGCGAGGAAGCGGAGGGCTTGCTTTCTCGACGAGGCTGAGCAGGATCAGGTTGATGCAAGCATGGTTTTATATTTTAGACAGATGGATGTAATAGTCTAGATGATTCCCCACGAATAACGAATTATTGTACACCGAACACCGCCCCCCGGGCCCCGCTCCGTTACTAGAAAAGAATTCAGAGAAAATAAACCCGTTCAATCGTCGTCCACAACTACCACCATCCATACCCCCACTTCCCCGTTGCTCGCTAGCAATGGCGTGCAATGGACCCATCGATCGCGTCCTTGGGTGTTGTACCTCGTCACCCACTTGATGCGTGCGGTCACGCTCCGCCCACCTTTCAGTGCTTCCAGCAACTCCTCACGCACGGTAGAGGTACTTCCGATCCGCGAGAGGAAGGAGGACTGCAACATGCCGGGAATCTGGAGCGCGGGGGAGGTGAAGAGAATCCGCAGCGAGGGGTACGGTCGTACCAGGAGGTACTGGTTTTAGTGTCAGTCACACATCGCTTGCCAGAAACGCAAGTAGAAACAAGCGAAGACGGGAAAAGAAGGCCTACATTTTCATACACCCCGGTCAACGAGCCTCTCCACATGGAGTCCTTCACCTCTCGCTCCCGGATGGCCTCATCCTCGACCATCGACCACGTCCGACTCATCGCCTGCCAGCTGCCCCGATCCAGCATCCCGGCCGTGCTGGACACCGCGCTGGGGTGGAAGAGCGTCCCGCCGACCTCGTGCGTGACGGTCAACTCCCGCGGGCTGAACAGCTCGGTCAGCTGCCGGAATTCGTCCTTGGGACGGTCGGTGTCGGTGTCGTCATCGTCATCTTCGCCGTCGTCCCGCTGGCTGTACACTGAGCCTAGTGATCCCAGGCTCTGTCCGGCCCGGCGATGTGGGTGATGATGGCCATTTTGCATCACTGCCTGCGACGGTTCGTGGTCAAGTGGTGGCTGAGTAGGGGGGTATGTGAAGGTTTTTGTGGCATTGTCATCGTCGTCGAAACGGACCTGCACCCCGCCTTCCTCTTCTATCCCTTCCTCTGGCTGGATGATCTCCATAGAGTCCTCGTCCCGCGCATCCTCCGCCGCCTTGGCCTCGGCTCGACGTTGCTTTGCCTGCAGAGCGCGCAGGGACTCCATCTGTGCACCGTCCATGGCCAGCCCGGAGACGTCAATTTGGGCGCCGATGAAGTATCGCACCGTGCCACGGCTGTCGCACAGTGGGGCGCACTGTAGTAGATTCATAAAAGGGGAGCCATCGCGGCGGCTGTTTTCGCGCATTAGTTTATCTCTCGTCCCGTGCAAAATCTTGACGCTCTGGCGGTCCGGGTCGTAAGCGACTCACTAATTCAGGAACAGCTCGGAATGATGCCTTCCATCCTTGATGCCCTCGCGAATGCGTCTCACGCTGTTCGGATTGGTCTTCGGCCCCTGTAAAAACCGACAATTGCGACCAAGCACATAGTCCATGCCGTATTGAGTCGTGCGATGGAATTCTATAAACAGGTGTCAATAGCAGGGTCAAAATTTGAACCAGTAGCCGGTCAATTCGAGAAAGAGCATACCCTCTGAGGCGAAAATGATAGGATTGTCCCGTCGTGACGGATCGGTCAAGCAGAACACCTCCGCCAGCGCATCGGACGCACCCTGGAATTTGGGCGGGAGAGTCCCGCGTACGCGCTCCTCGACCACTCTACTCGTCAAGCTGATACAGCGGGCGGTGATGAAAGCGGGAAGCTCCTCCGCTGTGAGGGCCTGCAGAGCCTCTGTGACGCGCTGGTACAGCACCGGATGGGAGATTTGGCCCACGATTGGGTCGGACGTCGCAATTGTGACCGGAGGCGCGTCGACGACGGACCGAACGAGCGCGTTGGCATAGTCAATGGCTAAAAGAGCCTTGCGGGCTGTGAGGTAGTATGTCAGGAGGGCGAGCGAGCGCGGACGTTCTTCGAGCAGAAACTCGCGAAATCGCGCAAGATAGCGTGGATCATTGAGAATAGAGAGCATGTGTTCCGAAGAGAACATGAGGTCGGCGAGACGCTCAAGGCTGTGGAGGGGAGCAGCATCGTCCGATGGGGCTGGAGCGATCAAATCATATGAGAGGCCTGGTTCTTGAAGCGGATGGAACTGTTGCTGGTCGCTGTCATTGTTGTAGTAAGGATTGGGCTCGTGGAGAAGAGGCAGCTCGTGGATCATATAGTTGCGACGGAGGGTTTTGAGGGATGGCTTGGGTGTTAGATTGGGATGCTCCTCATCCTTGTGCGCCCGGCTAGGGGGATGAGGAAAGCCAGCGATGAGTGCCTCTGGAGGTCTGCACGCCAGTAAGCAAGAGCTGAATTCTTTTGGAGAGCGAGTTTGGCTCACGGTGAGGCTGGGTAGTTGTCGAGCGCGACGGTCGACGGCTCGGAGCGCAGCGACTCAGTATCCATAAAACTGGTGTATTGATCCATCACGACGTCTCACCAAAGTTTTTGAGTGTCTATATGGTTTCTGAAAGGAAGAATCTTTCCTCTGCTTTATAAAATCTGCCCTCGGTCGCATTTTGATATATAAGATCCGATCGATCGAGGCAGCAGAAGGCAACCAACACTGGATGCATCGCAAAATCGACAGAACCAAGAGGCATCGCAGAAGAGCGAGTGATCGATCGATGGCCTTCAGCTGTCAAGTTGTCAACCACGCGATCGGACCAATTTAGGGTCAATGATGCAATGGTGCAGATAAAAACAAGAGTTTGAACCGGTTCGTGCGATCTGTATGCTGCCGAGCTGCGAGTCTGGAACGGCAGACTGCGGTCTCGAGGAACCTGTCATAGATCTGCAGGGTCGATCTGCCGCAAAGTCGTCTCCCCTGAACTCTGGCTACCCTGACTGTTCGCTGAGGACGCATAATGATCTCTATTATACCAGATCTTTGAGGAATTTTGTTCCGCGGCCAAGCAGACAACATTGGGGGCTTCGAACCAGTGAGTTGACGAACCCCTGCAGTGAGTGTGTCAGATCGCAGTCTAGGTTGGAAAGGGGAAAGGGGCATGCTCACCGTTGGGCAGTAATGAAACTCGGTCAGAGTGCATGTCCAAAGCTTAGAGAGTTAAGATCACCAGTAAGACGAACAACAAGGTCCACCGAGCCACAGCGTGATCTGTACTTGATAGATTCGTAGTACAGAGACTATAACTGGGGATACCAGCCACAGCTGTCCATCCACACCAGCCATAGTTGGCACACTAGCCACATTTCTGCATTGACCGAAACCGGCATGTGAAGGCTTGGCATAGTCACCAGTCATGTGCCCGCCATCCCCCTCGATACTAAGAGGGGCATCTTCCTGTCGTCCGTTGCTGGATCCTGGGACAGATGATCATCAACACGGTCACGATTGACTTCCGCTCACCCGGAGCCATTGACCACGAGGAGAAACATGCCTTGGACATTGTCTATAGTGTTCTGTCAGATTTCTGACTTCATCGGGCAGCTATGACGAGGAAAGGGTTGGAATGAATGACGATGAGATTTGGGAAGTGTCAGTCAATTATTTCCTACTAACGTTATCACTCACGATGCCACCGTCACTAGGCAGAAGACGATAACTAATGACCTCGGAAGGAAAGGCCGCGACTGACCCCTGTTCTCGGAGCCATATTTGATCCGCATGCCGAGCCGAGGTTCCCTCCTCCCCGCGGCCTCGTCACAATCCCCCAGATTAGCTTACTCCGGAATACCGACCGACTGACCGATCGCTTGTACTGTACTTAGCTCTGCTGGCTGTCTTTTCTTTCCAGTTCTATTTCTCTTATTCTTTCAAGCCCCATCCTTCTGCTTTATTGCTGTCCAGACGATCCTCCTCTCTCTCTCATCTTTCCCCCCCAACTTACCACCCTCTCTCTCTTCCCTAGCCTCAGCCTTTCATTCGAGCGCCTACCTTTCTACCATGTCGACCACATCCACATCCACATCGGCCTCGCCTCCGATCCCAGAGAGTGTTCCCATCACAGAGACCAAGCCTGTCAACCAAACAATCGCACAGATCCGCTCCCTCATAGCGGGCGGTGTGGGTGGTGTGTGCGCCGTCGTTGTCGGACATCCTTTCGATTTGGTCAAGGTGCGGTTGCAGACGGCAGAACGGGGCGTCTACGCTGGTGCTATAGATGTGGTCAAAAAGACGGTCGCACGCGAAGGTCTTGCGCGTGTAAGTCGGAATGTTGCCTACAGTCTGATGCAGTCACGCTAATTTGCCGCAGGGATTGTACGCGGGTGTTTCAGCTCCCCTGGTGGGAGTGACGCCTATGTGTAAGTGCGCGAATTTCCCCCTGCAAAGTCTTTGACTCACGATGAACTTTCGAATCAGTTGCTGTTAGCTTTTGGGTACGTTGTATCGCTTGTAAAGCACTTGGAATTTTCCGACTGACCATCGCAGGGTTACGATGTCGGAAAGACGCTTGTCAGCAAGTTGTCCACCGTAGAGGTGAAGCACAACACCCCCCAATACACCATCGGCCAGATCTCTGCGGCAGGCTTCTTCTCGGCGATTCCCATGACTCTGATCACGGCTCCCTTCGAGCGCGTTAAGGTGCTTCTACAGATCCAGGGTCAAAACCCGCCTCCGCCTGGTCAGAAGCCCAAGTACTCGGGCGGCTTGGACGTGGTGCGCCAACTGTACAAAGAGGGAGGCATTCGCAGTGTGTTCCGTGGTAGCGCGATGACGCTGGCTCGTGACGGACCCGGTTCCGCGGCATACTTCGCCGCCTACGAGTACATCAAGCGGACGTTGACGCCCAAGGACGAGCAGGGACGCGTCACGGGCGAGTTGTCGATGACCGCTGTGCTGGCCGCAGGTGGAGCTGCTGGAATCGCCATGTGGATTCCGGTCTTCCCCGTCGATACCGTCAAGTCTCGCCTGCAGAGCGCCCCTGGTCGGCCAACGATCGGCGGAATCATTCGCGCTGTCTATGCCAACGGCGGGTTTAAGGCCTTCTTCCCCGGCTTTGGTCCTGCCCTGGCCCGTGCAGTCCCAGCCAACGCAGCGACTTTGTAAGTCTTTTGTCCCTCACTTCGACGATATACTGACAATGAATAGTGCTGGTGTGGAATTGGCCCACAACCTTATGAAGAAGTACTTTGACTAGACAACGTCTGACAGATCCTGGTGATCTACACGACAATCTTCATGACATTTTTTTGGCTGCAGTTTCGAGCTGCTTCTGGACGTTGGATGCGATCTAGCTGGTTTACCATTTAGGATCTTGTAGTCACTGCGCCAAGCAGGGCTATAGAATGAATGCGATAGAATAACTGCGTCTGAATAGAAAAAGTGCGAATCATGCATGCCTTCCCGAGCAGCCCAATTACAAATTGCCATAAACGGCACTTGATGGTTGAAGCCGAAATGGGGACCACGGCTTTGGCAGTTTAATTCCAATACAGATACAGATTTTATAGGTCAATTTGAATTTCAAAATTGTTTGATTGATAATTGATGGATTTCTAGCAAATCTTGACCCATCTTGCTGAGAGGTAAGTGTACCAGGCCGGGAAGAAAAGAGCGCGCGAGCAGTTCGTCCTCAAATGAATCTCATTTCCAAACTCTATTTCGGCTCAACAAAAAGAATAGCGCACCTGGACTTACAGTGCATGCTCATATTCTTCTCTATTTTAATTTTGCATTTTACTTTTTCCTAATCCCCTATTAGTTTACACATTATCTGGCTGTGCATTCTTGTGCCGGTGCAGTGCAAGAGCTTCCCGCGTGAGAGATATATAGATCAATCCGTCGACGGCACCACATGGGGTCCAGACCACTAACTAATTCAACTCAGGTATCTCGTCGACGTCGTGCTACTAATTTTCAAAAAGACAGAATTATGTGTGGGGATAGAGGGCTTCATGAAATGCAATCAGGTACGATTCGTCCGCATCGAATACTTCTTCAATTATACAGAGTACTACTAAGTAATGCTGCGACAGATCGGTCGCAATTCTTGGCTCTGTATGGAATTATTTGGTGAGATTAGCGCATCTTACTCCCTCTCAAAACATTCACAAAACCATAACCCAGTGCTGTCATAGCATCTGAGAAAAAGTACGAATAGACTCGACCTTCTCCAGGCAACTTTCATCGCATAGCATTAGGAAATTTCAGGGTATATCAACAGTGCAGACATGAGTATGCTTCTCTGCTCAGATCTGAACTACCATTCAGAAGGATTAACAGCTCTGCCAGGATTCTTTCACGGCCCTGGGCTCACTGTACCGATCTGAGAATCTACATCAAGAACTAAATCAGACAACCACACAGGAGATAAAACTATATGCATGAACTCCCCACCACCAGAACGACAATCCTCCAGATTCGATCCTTCAGACACGCGGAGTATCCCGATAAGCTGGCGGCAAGACCCCTTCCAGAGCGGCCTTGATCTGCAGCGCCAGCGTCCGCGAATGCCAGCGATGCTGCTGCGTGAACCCGCCCATGATCCAAAAGTTGTCCAGCTGGCGATGCCGCTTCCACATGCCGCGGATCTCACCCTCCGCGTCCACGCCCCAGGTTGCTTCGACACGGGCGGCGATCTCCTCGGGACCTAGAATAGATTCACCGTCCGCCTTTGTGGGGTCGTCGTCGCCGCCTGTCCCCGACGCAGCACGAGCAACCCCACCACCGAGCAGCGTCGCCGTGGTGTCGCGGACATCCCGATCAGCAAATCCGGTACACCAGACCACCGCGTCGACGTCCAGCGAAGAACCGTCCGAAAAGGTCAGTCCCGTGGCCGTGTATGCAGTTGGTTCCACGTTGGCCTTGACGCCGGCTTTGCCCTCGGCTATCAGTTTGGTGCCGCCGACGTCGACGTAGTGGCCGCCTGCGCGCTCGAGCAGGTTGTGCATGAGGACGGACTCGACGTGGGAGCTGTCGCGCACGGGGAAGCCGGTCGCGGCGAGCGCGTCGTAACGTTTGGGTTCCTGGGATGAAAAGAGCTTCATCAGGCCATCGCCCAGTTGGCTGTCGATCACGGCGGGCAGGGAGAGGAAGAGTCGGTCGGCGGCTTCGACGCCGAGGTCGTAGGCGCCAAGACTGCGCTTGTCGAGAAGGTACTCGATCGGGACGATGTAGGTTGGGGAGCGCACGTTCATCGTGGCTTTTAGTCCGGCGGCGTGGCAGTCCTCGAGAATATCGAAGGCTGTGTTGGCGGAGCCGATGACAAGAACGGACTGGGGTGGTGGAGTTAGCTTGGCTGAAGAAGGAGGAGGAGGAGGTACTAAGCAGGTGCCTACCTTAACGCCTTGATCTACCAGCTTCCTGGCATTCTGGTACTGAGTTGAGTGGATGTTGATACCCTGGTAGGCGTCTTTGTTGGGAATGGACGGCACGAAGGGTTGCTGGGATGCAATGCCAGTAGCGAGGACGAGGTGCTTCGTAATGGCCGTACGTTGGCCAGTCGGGGTTTGGATTTTGATCTGCCATTGCTGTGTCGCCTGGTTGTACCGGGTTGACTGGATTTGAGCCGACGTGATGACGTTCAGTTGAAAGGTCGCAACGTATCGTCGAACTTGCTCTGCCAGGTCGTTGCGCGAGAGTAGATGAGGTGATTGGAGTTCGGGACCGTAAGCTATATAACGCCATGATGCCAAGGCACCTTGTCAGATAGGCGTGGCTTGTACCTTCTTGGGAAAAGAAACGACTTACGCATGAACGGGAAATCGCAGAAGGAAGTGGGGATGTGAAAACGCATGCAGTCGTAGCGATGAGCCCAATTGTCGCCAACCTGGGAGTTGCGTTCGGCCATGACACTTTCCACTCTCAGCGTCTTCAGGCGCGCGGCCAACGCGGTAGCTCTGGGAATCACCACCTTCCATTAGCCTCGCTTTTCCCATTCTTGCCATCTTTCTTTAACTTACGCATTTCCGCCTCCGATGATGAACACATCGGTTTCGAATCTCTCCGCATCGGCATACTCTTTGCTTGATCCCTGCAACAGTCCCTGATCCTCCGGATGAAGATCCAAGCCCTCCAGCATGGTACTCAGAACCCAAATCTTCCACTCGATCGTCTTCTCTGCAGTCTGTACCGGCAAGAGTACCACCTTTCCCTTTCCTGTCGCTGCTGGGGAGCTCGTTCGGAAACGGATTCCACAATCGATGAATTGCTAAGATTTGGTTATCCTCGGTCAGCATTTGTCACACCATACATTGGGTGTAGAGATTAACCAGGGTGGGTGTCGCAGGAATAAAGACCGCGCCTCCGTCTACAGACACATCTCCTAGCCCTCGCAAGGGAGCTGTTTCCAGCAGCGCAGCAGCAATTACACCCGGGGTACTGAATGTGCGGAGGTGGTATGTGAGTGCCAGTTGGTCTTTCCAATAGGCCTGGCTGGCATAGAAACAGCTCTGGAGCGCCTCCAGGTTCTTGCTGGACAGGGCCGTGTTGAGCCGATCTAGCATGGCATGCGCCTGAACGGTCGGTGTATCGCCAGTCATTGTCTCGGGGTCGATGAGGTTGGGTTCTAGAGCAGGCAAGGGTTGCTGAGCCATCATTTTGCGCAGGTCAGCCTGACCAGGATACTCGCCGGCCCTTGCGGGCGCATGAGAGTTGTGATAGACTAGGAGTTCCCATTTTCTTGTTTCAGTCGCTGCGTCGCAAGAACAACTGAATCGACCACAAAAGGATACTTACCGGTCGCCATAATGCTTGAGAAATCAGGGGCTGTGCGATTGAGATGCAGAGGAGGGGTACTGCAACGCCTATAAGTAGGCTAGCCCCGAGATCGCCGCGACGAACCGCCATGAGGGGGATGGTTCCTCTCTCTCCTCACAGGCCATTCGGCTTACGATATCTCGACTAGTTCTTGGAGGAGCTACCGTTGTTTCTGATTGGAGTCCCAAAGGTGGTTCTTGAGGTCCAGCCGTTTCGAAGGAATTGTCAAGACAGTCCGTCAGCTGCTAATCACTTGGCACTAAAGTGGGGAAAGGAATAAGGATCTGTGATCAGCTGTCACCCTTGCATTGCTGCTGTCAGTCTGTCCACTCGATGGAACTTAATGAACGCCTGGTCCCCAGATCAACAATGGATAGATAAACAACACAAAGACTTTGATCAACTTCCCGGGGGTTCAGTGCGCACATATCGACCGATTTTCTCACATTGTTGGCTACTGCTGTGCTCATCACCTGGGAGTGATATGCCCTGTTGCAAATCGGGCGCTAACCCTGAGTGCCTCCGCGACAGGGATCGGCACGGCCAGAGTGGTAGTGGCACCGCAGTGGGCTCAATTCTCCAAAAATTTTGAACGCCGTTGGCAAGGAGGTCCTTCACGACCACGGCCAGTCCCCACTCGCCCGACAACGGTTGGTCCGGATGCCTTCCTAGCATCTGGCGAACGGGCCGTGAGTGGGGAGCAAGGCGAATGCAGATACGCAAACGGAATCAGTCAGAAAGTCTGATTTTTCAACTACTTGACAGAGGTCAACCGCCAGGGAGTGGGAGGCATAGACGATCCCCCGGTAGCCATGTGGTTTTGTTCCCGATCCTCGTACTTCAATACTGACCCCCTTTCGACCTGTCATACTCGACGAACAACTTATATTCGATGGAGCCCACCTTGATTGAGGGAGGGTCTCATCCAACGCAATGTCTACCGACGAGTTAGCCACGCTGTTCGCCCAGCCGGCCCTTGCGGCCCCAGAAGGCGTCACCCCTAACTTCGACAATCCTCCGAACCACAACAGCTTGGCTTGGGGCATCATTACGGTTTGCACCGTCGTTGCGACCCTGTGTATGTGCTTGCGCATCTATGTGCGCGTCTGGCTGGATCGCTCCATTCGTCTCGAGGATGGTAAGTTGGCTAGACATCCCATACTGCCCGGCTTAACGCAGTTCCAAACTGACAACTTGGTTCAATAGTTTTGATGGTCGGTGCCTTTGTACGTGTCTCCTTTTCATCCCGCCTACCACTCAATGCTTACCATACCTAGGGTTCCTACTGGGGTACTGCCTATGCCGGTTACGAGATGATCCATACACCGGGTTATTTCGTTCACCAATGGAATCTCCACATGGGCGATCTTGTCCGACCCCTCTATGTAAGGGCAGCCGAGCTCCCGGGTCTCTGGTACTGCAGCTGATATGACCTAGCTGATTTTGATCTACGGCTGCTGCTACTCGGCCGTCCTTCCCCTGATCAAAACTGCCATTCTCCTCGATTGGTGTCGGATCTTCGTGCCGGTCAATGGCGCCAAAACTCCTTTCTGGTGGGCATGCATGGCAGTTTCCGCACTGCAATGCCTATGGGGCTTGCTGTGCGTGATCTTGCTGAATGCACAGTGTCGCCCGCATCGAGCGATCTGGGATTTCTACCTCCCCAGCAAATGCTATTCCTTGCCGGACGTGATGCTCTGCTCCGCTGCTGTGCAGGTCTTCTCTGACATCACCATGTTCTTGCTTCCGCAACGAATGATCTGGGGTCTGCAGATGAGCTGGCAGAAGAAGATGGGCATCTCTGTGATTTTCGGTGCCGGTATTCTGTTTGTCTCTCCTAGCCTCCTTTCCTCTTCACGTCCACCACCTCCCCTTGCATTCCTGTCCTCTCATTCTCATTCCAACCACCCCACCTATACCGTACTAACCCATTCGCACCCAGCGCATCTATTGCGGCCTGCTTCCGCCTGGCCCATACTGTCTCCTTCGCCAAAACTGCCGATCAGATGTACATGATCGCGCCGCTGCTCTTCTGGGCCTTTGCCGAGATGGCCTGCGGGTTCTTCATCTTCAGTATGCCCTGCCTCTCGAAGCTGCTCATGGACAGCGGCCTCCGCCGCAAGCTCAAAATCAGCGACTACTGGCGCAGCCGCACCCGATCGACGATCCAGAACCCGCAGTTCCGTCCCGCGGCCGCGGGCCAGCAGGTCGCCAAGGCGTGGCGCACGTCCGAGAGCTCCTATTCTCGCCTCGAGGAGGGCGAGATCGCTCTGACCAGTCCGGTCAAGGACCACCATAACAGTATTCAGGTTCTGCAGCGGACGGATGTCACGGTGACGAGCACGCCGAGCCCCTCGTCGGAGACGGCGCTGGCGGACAGCCTGGGGAAGTGGAAGCATTCGCAGGCCTGAGGGTGAGGTATGCCATGCTCACGAAGTAGAGTTCTTGGTGAGTAGGCTTGCTCATTCTCTTCAATGAGACGCGTCTGCCGCTCGCTCCATCTGGGAATGATCGTCAATACTGGAACTCGATCGGCGATCTGGTGATAATGGGCGAAAAGTTAAGTATGGTGCCTTTGTATTTCCTTCTGTCTCGAAGATCTGCCAGACGAAAATCCTTTACTTTTTTTTTTTTTTTTTTTCTTTGGGACTACTGTCTTCATCCCATTTTCTCTTCACTGCTTGCCGGTCGATGCCCTCACGGCGGCGAGCTATTTCGGTTGCACTTTATGACATGTAATCTATCAATATAAGCAAAAACCCAAGCAGTGTAATACTCCTTCTTCTTACTTTTGTGATGTATGTAGTGGGTTGACTTTATCCACTTGTGCAGAAGTATACCCGCCGAGAAGGGTAAAACATCGCCACTGAACACACACACACACACACGCACACGAGAAAAGAAAAAACCAGTAAAAGCAAAAGTGGAACCCAAAAACTGACCAGTCACTTCTATGAGTTGTTCAGCCACATCGAGTAAATCCCCTACTCACTTACCGAATAATGATACCTCACATCAGCCCTCCACCGAGCAAACCTACCCTCCCCCCCCCTCTACTCAGTACGGAGTACTAATTATTGAAGAGCATCCTCCCCAAACTCCACCCCCAACTCCCTCAAATAAGCCCCCCAGCCCGGCTCCCTCCCCAACAACCCAGTAATCAACCCCGACTCCTCCCGACTCCCACCATACTCCAGTATCCCCCGCCGGTACGCCAGCCCCGCCTCCCGACTCATGGGGTTCGGTTGGAACCGCGACGCCCAGATCTCCGCCGCCAGCATGCGGGTACTATTCACGATAGAGTTAGCTTGCGCATTCAACCCGCCTTCATCGAAATCCCATTGGGAAAATATTGGGGGGGAACGTACAAAAGATACGAATAGTAATTCGCCTCCTGGCTCCAGACGTAGTGCGCGGTGGTGACGTGGCCGTGGCCCCAGGTCCAACACTTCTGGTCAGAGGAAGGTGGTGACGGGCCCTGCAGACCGGTCGTTTCTTCAAGGAGGCGGTTGTATGTCGCCGAGATATCGAGGGATTGCAGTGCGGCGGGGGAGGTAGGGTGGTGGACGGCCATGTCGAAGGTGCTGAAGGCGATTTGGCGGAGGGTGAGGAGGGCAAGGTTGAGGGGTTTGGCGGCCAGGAGGGCGGTGAGGAGGGAGGTGGGGATTTCCTGGGGCGGTTGGGTGAGGGTTGAGGGTGGTGATGGTGATGGTGGTGGTGATGATGAGGGGTAGGTGTAGTGGCTGCTGAGTCGGCGGAGGCAGTCGGGGACCCAGCACCAGTTCTCGAGGAGTTGGCTGGGGGCTTCGACGAAGTCGGCCACAGTGCGGTGGCCGTGGAAGAGGGCGTATTTCGATTGGCCGAGGAGGTCGTGCATTCCTTTGCAATTCCGGTTAGTCCCGGGGCGAGATGATTGGGTTTGGGGCAATAAGAGGAGAGGGTAGAATGCCGGGGGCATACCATGTCCGAGTTCATGGAAGATGGTGATGACTTCCTGGTGGCGGAGTAGGGCCGGTTCGCCGCGCGAGACATTGCAGACTAACGCGGTCACGACGGGGGTTCGTTTGCCCTCGCTGTTAAGGTAAGCCTGGATTGCTGCAGAGTCAGTCCACGCACAATAGTCCTGCAGTTTTGACGGGTGGAGGGAGAGGAAAGCCGCACAGGATAGATATTGAAATTGGCCGCATGGTTGTACTTCCCCGGCCGGGGGTAGATGTCCACGTAGAGATACCCGATGAAGGCCGACTTATCGGCCTCCCAGACCGCGAACGCATCCACATCCGCATGCCAGGTGTGCTTGCCGGAGGCGTCGATCTTCTCGAACTGCACACTGAACAGCTCCTCGAAGACGCCTAGCATGCGCTGGATCGTGCCTCGAGCCGGGAAGTATTCCGCCACGCGCTCGTGGTCGACATGGTACTGTTCCTGGAGGATGCGGGTATGGTAGAAATCCAGGTCCCAGAGATGGATGGCGTCTGTTCCAGACACAGCTCGCAGCTGCTCCATTTCCCGTTGCGCGAGGGGTTTCAATGCGGTGTGCAGCTCCTTCAACCATTTCTCCACACGGTCCGGCGATGTGACGAGCTGCTGCTGAAGCTTGCGGTGCGCAAAGGACTCAAACCCCAGCAGCCGCGAGGCTTCGTCGCGCAGAATTACGATCTCCCGGAAGATCTCGACATTGGGCTGGTACCGGTTCTGATTGCGCAGGAAGACTTCCTTCCGGGTCTGCGGGACGCTGCATTGAGACAGGATTCTCGTCACGACTGGCTTGGTAAGGGGCACCCGATAATACCGATTCGTCGTCGTAGCAGCACCGACACTGCTTCCCTCGATAACCTCAAATCCCTCCACACCCAACCCCGCTAGTTCGCCCTCGCTGAAGGACACAGACCCCGGGTCCGCGCCAAGGTTCTGCATGAATTCGACTCGCAGGTCGACCAAGCGCCGCGTGATCCACGTAAAGCGCTCCCGGCTCGCCCCGGTCAACTTCATTCCGTTCTCATTGAACATTTGATGAAGCCTGTTTAGTAGCTTCAGATCCTCCTCGTCGACGGACGCGTGCCGTCGAGGATTGGCATGGACTGCGTCGACGAGGGCGAAGAGGTCGTCCCGCTGGAACAGCGCCAAGTGCGCCTGGACCACTCTATTCTCCGCCGCGGACGAGGCCTGTCGGATCTCGGCGCATGGGGAGACGCCATGGAAGAGCGCGATGTATTGCACGCGGGCGCGGAGCTCATTGTCGATCGCGGCCAGCGGCCGGATGACCGTGTCGAAGGTGTGTTCCGAGCGAGCGACGGAGACGACTAGTTTTTCGGCGCAGTGTTCGAGATACGCGATTAGATCTGCGGCTTCTTCTGCGAGGCCTTCTGCGGTGATGTCGAAGGTTGGGAGGGCGTGGGCGGTTGGGGCGCTCATCGTGGGTTTTAGAACAAATGTGGAATTCTTATGATTTGTTGCGCTGCATTGCAACCGACCAGGTCATCCTTTATGTACTGACCCTGTTCTCTGACAGATGTTGTTCCTTAGCGTCGCAGCTAAATTCACTAATGTATAGCAGGCGCTTAGTGCTTATTGCTTGACTCACGGACCATGCGTGATCCATGCATGATAATGAATCGAATGATTCAACTGGTGGGCCGGTACAATCAGCTCTGGCGCCTGACCTTGACTTCGAAACACATCTTAGACTTTGTCTCAATGGAGGTAGATAACTGCTGTCATGTCTCGTACCTTGTGTTAGATCTGTCTTGGATTCCGTCCGCGTGGGACAGCTGCATGTGAGTGGTACACATCCCCACTCGGACTTCCGACGGTGATAAATGTGTATTATGTTCAGTTCTCATGACACTAGTCAGGTTCCCGGTGCAATCTATGTTGAACGGCAGTTGAACAGCGGCCAACGTTGTGTATAGAACAAACACCAAACATGTTAACTAGCCGAGGGAAGAAGAAATAGAGGCAATCAAGAAGTTAGCCAACCGATGCTACTGTAGGTAAGGTGATTACTCAGCTCAATTGCGAAACCTGAACAACCCAATCGAAAGACTCACTCATTCATCATATCCCGATTCGTAGACAAACAATGCTATTGTAAGCTGAAAGGTTGAGCTTTGATGGCTCGTGCCAGGGGATAAAGAACCTAGCAGCTGTCAAAACCAAGGAAAGCTTGCTGATGATAAGCTTTGAACCTCAAAGGATTGGCAGGAGAACCCATGGTAAAAGCTTTGAGCTGCTCAACCAATCACCCACCTAGACCGCCGGTGAAAGAATCCGTCAGACTTACGAGGTGGTAGGGTGTCGGGTATAGTTTCAGTTTCGATAACAAGACCGTAGCAAAGGAAAACAATCCTGATATTCTCGGGGAATTCGCGTCTATTTTAACCCACAATATGAAAAGAAAACAGGTAATCGCGGCTCTGCCGCGACGTGATCAAAGACTATCAATGTCATCAATATCGTCACCATTCTTTCTTCCCAAAATCCAGAATCCGGGAGAAAGAAAAGAAATCGTGGAAGTAAGGAAAAGCATCCAGAAAGGGAAACAAAATGGCCTGCTCGAACGCTATCGACGGTGTGTTAATACAATAAAGAGATCCCAGAAAGACCCCCCCCCCCCCCCAAAAAAAGAAGAAGATATATATGTATATACAGAGCAGTAGGACAAAGGCG